>JAHNEJ010002117.1:0-91587 GCA_022559845.1 Amorphophallus konjac | reverse complement strand
TTACAGATCTCAAATCCAAATTAGCGTTGACAAATCAAACCTGCAGCAAACCAAACAGATATTTCAGTTTTGTAGATGTGGGCAGACCATTACTGTCTTACACTGCAACGCTGAAGTGATCTAACAATGATGGACACAACAAAATTAACCCCTGATATATGGATAATGATTTTTATAACCAATGTTCTGGGGTTGGCATAGCTTAGCTTGGCAAAGATGTAAAAGTAATGGTAAGAACCCAGCTCAAATGTCATACTCTTTTAATAAGCATCATAAAACACATACAAATATCCCACATAAATGATCGCAAAGAACATTACAATGCATGAGCACTCTCTCTTGAAGAGATGAGCCAAACTCAAGAAATGCAAACAATTCAGCTGGCTAAACACATCTCAGAAAAGGTCAAGAAGAGTTATTCATCTTTCTGATGTAAAACACGAGGAAGGCCATTACCATTCAAAGCAGCATGATACACTCGTTTCTCAGGCAGTCCAATGTCTGCTAGTGTCAGATTTCCCTGTAGGACACCAATTATCAAATAAAATCTCGCTGATAGCAGTTAAAACTAGGATAATAATTGAGAATGAATTCTTAGCAACTTGCAAATAAAAAGGTGGGCAAATTTTTGCTTTCAATCCTTTGAGACTATTTGCTCAAAACAGACACAGAAAAAGTAGTAGTGTCAGCGTTCACATGGAATCAGGGCATCAAGAAACAAAAGGAAACCAAAGATATGCACATGGTCTGCAGTACCACCAGGTACGTACTGTACTGGGCTGGTACGTACCGATACCGGCCTTGGCCAGTACAGTTCGGGCCATGTGATCCTGGTACTGGCCGGTACAGGAAAACAAAAAGGGGGAAAGCATCTCGTCCAGACTCTCATCTCACTGTAGAGAGAGAGAGAGAGAGAGAGAGAGAGAGCAGAGGTGGGACTGTCAGCTTGGCGGTGTGGCAGTTGTTGGCAGCGAAGGGGGCCGCAAATGATGGCGACGGTGGCTGTGGATGACAACGAAGGGGACTGCAAACAGAGGCGAAGGCAGGTGTGGACGGCGACCACAGACGAGAGAGAGAGAGAGGAAGCTCGGCAGTGGGAGAGGTCGTTGGCAGGGACGGCAGTGGAGGTCAAGGGAGAATCGGGAGATCTCTCCCTGAAACCCCCTAGAGAGGCAGGGGGTATATAAGGGGGGGAACTGGTACCGGTACTGGCCCTGACCGGTACCGGATATTTCACTACCTTGGATATGCTTATCCCCTCCTGCTGATGCCCAACGTCGACTTGTCCATACCTTTGGCCATATTCTTCACAAGTGTTTTGGGCAACAAACAATATAATCTACATCCCTTACAGCAATCGCACTAGGCATTGATAAATTACTCTCTGATTGCTAGAACAATTTTTCACGCCTCCACTATGCATCGGAAGGCATTAATTGAGGGCTTCTAAGCTTTATCTCAAAAAGAAAACAAGATTTCCAACAATTGTTCCAAAGTTAAAAGATATTGTCTCACCTTTATTCAAATGAACAAATATTTTGCTCTCTTGAGCTATTGCAGCCCAAACAATTGCAGTTTACCAATTGTGGAACTTCAATATAAAAACAATAGCACATACGATATCTTTGGAAAGGTATCAAAAAGTATATCGGATCGGATCGGTTCCTGACAACTTCTCTTTGATTTGGGCCAACATCACAGACTAACTGGCAATATCTTGTGAAATGGGTAGCTATAATCATAAGTCAGATTCAATCACCAATCAGCTGGCATCTACTTTCAATTTAACTGAGAAAGGCTGTACACTCCACATGAAAACGGGTATCTCCCTCTCCTCACCACCCGTTTCTCCCTCTCAAAGTTAAGCTGTATCTCACTGTTTTATATTTGCAGTAGGCTCTTGTTCTATTTTCCCCTGTTGATTGATGGCCAATGTGCCAGCAAGAGTCCAAACTCTATACAGGTGGGCACTCGTGCCTAAACAGTTGCACGTAGAGCAATTCCCCTTTTCATTTGAAGTTCTGGCACAAATTTGATCATATTTCGTTGTGTAGTTAGGTAAAATATTGGCAGGAGACATTCATTTGTTGGACAATATAACTGTTATTCTTGGTTCTGTATTTCATTCTACCAGTAAGCCTAAAAAGTCAAGGAGCTCAATTTGCCAAGGAACCTATAGTTGAATGTGTAGAATTTTAGTTTCAGAAAGAACAGCTGTATAGAATTCATAAATCAACATAAAAAGGGTCCCTCTGACATATAAAGATCACTGGATGTGGTGTGGTTTTATGACACCACAAACTAGAGAAGTCTAGATCTGGGCATGATCTTCTTCTAACCATTGAAATAACATAGGATACTGCAAAATTACATTCTTCATCAATTCTTTGACAACATTATCCCATAGTCTAAATGTAACAAAAGATGCATACCTCTGTAGCCATTAATTTTCGAACATTATTGGCATAGAGTTTGGGGTCATCCATCTCCTGCTGAGATGGGTAGTAGGCAGGCAAATGGATCACCTCCATATGATTCACAAACTGGCAAAGAAGAAAAATAACATGGCGAACCTGCAAGTGAACATGCACAATTTGAAATCTCACAAAATAAGTTCTACAGCTTGAACTATAGATATATGAAGAATTGGCCAAATGAAAAGTTAGCTTTATTTAGAAACAAATCTCTATGAGAACACACAAAAAAGTATAAAGAACACGAACTATGGCAAAAATCTCTGTCCTATACAATGCAACTATGACTTCAGGGCATACTCTAGTAGGTAATAGAAGGGAATGCTAGTCAATTGAAGGTGAAACAGATGCAGAATATGTCCTTCTATTTAGACCTCATATGTCCGTTCAGTCCTACTTATCTTACGGGATTATCATTAAGAATCCAGTTGCCTTCATGTGCTATATGAACAATAAACAGCTAATGCCCGCACAAACAGGTAGAAACATATGAAAGAGCAGTTACTTTGTTGAAAAAAATGAAGGGGAAGTTATCAGATAATACACTCCAACTAAGCCTCTCATATTAGGGACAAAAGGAATACTTTGAACTTGGCATTCAGAAAATATATGATTTAAAATGCAGTAGGAGATGCAGAACTAGAAACAATAATGAATAACTTTGCAACATGCGTAAATGTGGGGCAGCAGTCGGAAACATATCGGTTCAGATTCCTTGCTTCCAAAAATGCAGTCTTGGAGCCAGCATGTGTCCCAAAATTCCTTCATTTGAAAAGTAGTTGACTTCCTTTTTTTCATTGGGAAAAAGAAACACTACTTTGGCAGTGAAGATGGAAACAAAACCTGACTATCCTCAACCCAACCCAGACCAAACTGACAAGAGCTGTTTCCAAATGCCTCTTAGGTAGCGTTAGGGAACAGCCGTGGGGCAATTCCCATGCGGAAATCGCCCGACGGGGGCCCAGCACTCCCAAATGAGTGTCAGTGTCCTCGGTTTTTGGTTTTTTTAAAATTTGCTGAGAAGAGAGAGATAGACTCAACATCTCTCTCTAGATTTTGGGGAAAAGCTGGTGGAAAGAAGCTTTTGGGGGTTGAAAAGTTGAGTTTAAGGCAAAAGGACAAGAAAGCCCATCCTTTACCTACCCTTTCACCTACTAGTATTAATGATTAGAACGTATGTTTTGAATAGTTTTCCCAAAAAAAAGATTTCTTGCCTCCAACATCATCATGAAAAATCTTTTTAACTATTACATCGCTGCAAAAGCTAATTTTCAAAAATCACCTTTAACCACAACGTTTACAACAGTGCCTTAGTCTCCATTTATTTCTTTTTTTGGAAATAGCAAGAGTAAACCCACCTGCTCAGGATCAAGCCCGAATCACCAGTAACTAGAGCCATGGGCAGGCCAAATGTCTCTCGGTCAATGTCCACCCCCCCCCCCGGCCCAGTAAAGTCCTTGAGATCAGGACCTACATGAACCCAGAATTGATACCTGCCCTGTACTTAATGTCCATTGGTGGGAGTTGATACCGCGATCTTGCGGTTGCTCATGAAGTGTGCATCCAACTCTCCCACCCCCGAGGGACATAATAAAAATTGATTACCTGGGGAAAATTCAGCCATTCTTACTGACGAAAGGCTACTTATTTGTGTTGATCATGATACATTTTACTGATTAATTTTACTACTTATTTGCATTGATCATCTCAACACAGTTTAAACAGTCCCCCATTTCTATACGAAAGTGCATAAAAGCTAGTGTAATCACAAAAAATAAGGTCATCCATGAACTTGTCTTACTCATTAAGGCTCCAAACAAACATGATATTCAAGAAGATCCAAGTTTTGACCATGCATCACTTTCTGATAGGATTCCAACCACCATAGTCAATAATTCTAATGATGAAAATAGTGTCCACGACACAACTGAATGAGAGTCATGAGACATTGTTCAAGGTTACAAAGTATTGAAAAGGAGTACTATTTTGTATAGCAATTCCAAATACCACAATATAGTAACTTTGGGGATCAACAAGCATAAAGTTTATTCTCACCCCAGATATGCTGTCCCATGCAGGGCTAAATCTCTTGTAGGGATATCTTAGTATCACTGGAAGAACTGGAGCTTTTGCTAAAAAGGCACCTGTCTTGAATGGAAGGAGGAAATCTCCATTCGTAGTTGTGCCCTCTGAAGTGGAACCCCAACAAAAAAACCAACGGAATGTTAATATCATGGCTATGTGTCTATATTGTGCAAACATGTGGATGAGCTTCAAGAGAAACATAGAAAACTGCATAATTGACTAACAGGTTGATCAAAATCACCCGAAGTGGATAAAAATCATTAGATAATAAACACCAATCACTGCAAGAAAATTTGTCATCCCATCACTGTAAATACAATTTTTCAAAGAATGATAATAAACAACCATAGACACTTTTGTTTTGGAAAGTGAGTATATAATCATAGACACAAAATATAAACCCCCTGCCTAGAGCAAATTAACCAGTGGAGCACATGAAAGGATTATGTTCTAATAGCATAGTATTCCTTGACTAACGGGGTGTTCAAAAGAGAAAAGTAGATAAAAATCAGTAGACAACTGAAAGAATGAATTTCATAGATACTCCCCTTACATGAAAAATATCAAAAATACCATCTTTAGTTGTCAAATGTCATGTATACCATCATTATTAACCAAAAATTCCAAAAATGATACTAAATGATGAACATGCCCCCAACATTCAAATCAACTCGGCTTGAGCTGTGAGGCGGAAACAGGGTCGCCAGGACACGCCACTCACCAGGGGCTCCCAGATCTGTCCGTGCAGGGGTAAAACCCCCCAGATCTCCGAGGCGGGCTCTCGCTCCTCTCCCACTCCAGCAGAAGGAGAACGGCGTTCACGCTCCGGGTGAACCGAGTCCCCCTGGGAGGCAGAGGCCAGCGTCGGAAGTTGCCCAGCAGGGCATCGACCAAGGGGAGGATGGGAGTAGCAGGCGGAGGTGGAGGAGGGGTGAAAGTGGAGCATCCGGCAAGCTTCAGGGGACCTTTAGACCTCGTCTGCTACTGCTGCCGGAGAAGGGTACACATCCAACGGTTTGCAGGGAGTCACCGGTAGCAGACGAGAGTGCGACATCTGTCAGGCTCCAGGAGTCCCATACAGACACAGTGAGGTGCAAGGAGTTGCTGGTTCAGCAGGAGAACCATGAGTGTCATGAGGTCAGGACCATTCCGACGGAGGATCTGATCTGCTGGCTAGAAGGGATCGATCGCTGCTTACTAGCCTTCCCTCTCCATGGCCGGTTGGATGCGCAGGTGGTGAGGACGGCACTTAACAAGCGGTGGGGATTGGGCGGCCCATAGACGGCGTATCATGTTCATAGGGGAGGTCTCCCCCTGATAAGCAATAGCACAGAGGGGGCAAAGGCGGTGGCGGATACAGGCTGCTTCTCTGTCGGCGCCGCAATCTACCACGTCCAGCCCTGGGCCCTGGAGACAAAGAGATACCCTAGTCCGGAGAAGGGCAGGATATTACTCCGGCTTGCAGGGGTTCCATTGCCACTCTGTGATGATGCTGGCATGCAGTTCTTGGTCAGGGGTATCGGGAGAGTGGAACCCGGCACCTTTTGACTTGTTCCGGAAGGAAGCTTGAAGACGGTGGAAGTAGTGGTGGTGGCCTCCGGCGTCTCAGATGTGCCTCCGGTCATAACCCTCTCCATCAAGAGGAGAAGTTCATCGTCCAGGCGACCGACCGGCCGGCCAGTAGTGCAGGAGTAGGCAGCGGCAGCATGCGCCCCTAGGGCAACCACCATCCAGGCCGGAGGAGGTAGGAAAGGGGGTTCGTGGCCCCTGGAGAGCCCCTGATTCAAATTTGCATCAAGCGCACCTCACTTTGGGCCGGTTTGTGGGCCAGCGCGTTCCGGGCTGGATATTGGGTCGGATGGGGTGGGGATCAGCGGGGACAAGATTCTGGGTACCTTAACTTACTCGAATCCGCATCAGGTGTACATATTGATTCTCAAATAACCGATATGTCCTTTCTTCCTCGCCCGATACCATGTCCCCAGTACCCCGATCTGGCATCTCTGCAACTGGCGTGATTGACGGACCCAGCCAGCAGCCGCCGCCAACGATCGTTGCACCACCCCTGCCGCACGCAGAGCGCGCTCCGACAGCGACTAGCTATGCTTTTCTGCAGCAGTAGCAGAAGGGGGCAACGGTGGCTCTGGAACTGATGGCTGACAGTTGGTGGGGAGGCCGAGCAGCTTCCAGACTTCTCCCCTCGAGTCAGCACGCGTTACTGTTCAGAATGATGCGAGGCGGCAAATGTGGCCTTCTCTACATGAAGGAGGGAGTTCGAAGGATCTGCAGCAAATAGACATGGTGCCGGTAGGGGGAGCTGGGAGCTCGGCTCAGTCTCCAACAACCCCCCAACCATCTGGGCGGCAACTTCTCCCCGTTTCATTTGGAGATGGCTCTGGGAGCAGCGATGCAGGCCTAGGGAGCTCAATCTACCCGGCACCAACAGAGTCTATAGGAGAGATTGGCCCTACAATAGCTCCGGCGAATTAGGTGCATTCCAATGACGACGAAACTGACCGTCTGGAGGCCTCCCAACCACTGCTTTTCGTCTTCCCCAGCCTTCAGGAAGATCTACAGCGAGAAGAAATGCTGTCGGCTGATGGTTTCGACAGCAGTGGTGCGGGGATGGGAGAACCAGGCATCCCGAAGATTCCTATAGCCGAAGGAGGAGAGGAGCAATAGAGAGACCAACAGCCGACCGAGACCCTCCTTTCCAGCGAGGGAGGGGCGGGCCAACTGAGAGGTTCCAGGGGACAACATCTTGTTGGGACATCAAGAGATGGAGGATACTGCCAGGGGGGATTGATGGTTATCAAGGTTCCTTTGAACCAAAGGAAGAGGCTCTCCCATTAGTGCAGCTTCCATTTGTTGAGCCTGAGAGTGACCTAATGACAGAGGCGAGAATCGTCGAGGAATCACCTCATGAAGAGGGGTATTTCAATGGGGAAGGGAGTCTTGACAAAGACGAAGTGAAGGAAATCATAGCCAGAGTGGAGAGTTTCATGGGGGATCACGCTAGAGAGATGACAAGTCTAATCGGAGTGTCCACTGAAGGTGCTGATAAAGATGTGAGGTCTGTCTTTTGCAAAATCTAGAGAAGATGACTTATAGACAATGTTTAAAAAGGTGGCGCCTCAAGGCACCAAAGCTTAAGCCTCAAGATAAGGCACTAGAAAAATGCCTTGAGGTATGTGCCTCGGACTTTTTCCTTGAGACTTACGTCTTTTGTTGATTGAGGTGGTACGCCTCAATGCATTCACCACCTCAATGCATTTACTCGAGACTTATGCATCAATTGAAAAGACTATGTAGTGAGGTGTTGTGGGTAGACCCAAGACTTAAGCTTCTTTTATTATCCTTAAAATATTATTTAAGTACTTTTGAGACAACACAAATCTATCATTAAGATGAGATAGTATTAACACATGAAAATCAGTATTATTTTTAGATCTTTTGATGATTTTAAGATTGTTTTCCTAAACTATTGAGACTTATGCCTCATCACGCCTTAAAGTTTGCACCTTATAAGACTTATAGAAAGCGCCTCAAAACCGCCTCAAGACCTTTTAACTATGTTTATAGATGTGGCAAGACAGGCAAAGGCAAGAAAATCAAGTAGAAGAAGGATCGTGCGGAGGGAAGAGAAAGGGAAGGAACAAGTAGAGGGCTAGGGGAAGGAAAGAGGGGTGACTAGTATGAAACAGGAGGGGGGTGGTCAGCTATAAAAGAATGAGGATGGCAAGGGAGGTTGTGTGGGGATGTAAAATGTTAGGTAGAGTGGTATGAGAGAATCAAGGGGTAGGAGAAGGGGTAGGAGGTTGTATAAGAAAGCGATGGGAAGCTATGGGGAGAAGGTCTTGGGAGATACAAGGGGCAGTTTGGGGCAACTTGGAATGCCTTAGTTGTTGAGGAGTTGAACCGCTTGTTAGATCTTGCAATTTCTGCTAGCAAGCTCAACGTAATATTTTTGCTTCAACTTCTATTTTGTGTATGGTGGGGGGGGTCAGCTCTAGTAGAGAGATATTATGTGCATCTCCTTTTATTTGTGCTCCAAGGGGACAATACATCCTGTCGTCTTTTTGTAAAAGGGGGATCTTTAGGAACACTCCCTAATTACTTGTATATTATTATCTTTCTTTTTATAAAATGTGGTACTATCCACTTCCAAAAAAAAATATTCAAATCAACTCAAATCTCCCCACACAAATTCAAGGGATATTTTCATCATTTAGTGGTATTTTTGAAGCTTTTTTAATGACGATGGTGTATATGATATTTGACAACTATGGATGATAATTTTGATATTTTCATGTAAAGAGGGTATATATGATATTTACCCTAACTAAAAACCAATCACTACCAGAAAATATGCCATCCCATCATTGCAGATGCAAGTTTTCAAAGAAAGATAACAGACAATATAGGCATGTATTGTGACCACCTGACGAGCAATTAGCCAGTGGAGCATGTGACAAGATAATGTTCAAAATGCATTCATAAACACTAGGTTCCAAGTAGCATCTAGATTTTCTTTCACACTCCATGTAGAAGAAAAAAAAATTAAAAGTGATTGGTACCACAAATTGTATTAAAAGTAAAAGAAAGAATATACAAGTGTAAGTTGTGTGCTCTCAAAAAATCCCTGTACAAAATAACCACGCCAAGGTGGTGTGGTGCCCATTATCCCCCCAACAAAACAAAAAAGGTGCATTTTGTGAGTTCACATTACATAGAGTCATAGAGTCAAAGCCCATTCCCTCACTCTCTCCAAAACAAAAGAAGTAACTCTATCCATTGTTCAAGTTTCCCTCCTAAAGATCTTGTTGTTTCTTTCTCCCAATATGGCCCAAAGAGTAGCATGCAGGATGAGCCACCATATGTGGCGGTCACCCTTTAGCTGTCACCGTCTATGCCATAGCCACATAAGGAGCTGCATACTATCCATAGTCAACCCGGCACCTAGGAACCTGCTCATCAACTCAATCCACAACTCCTGATTGAAGAAGCATCCTACAAAGAGGTGATCCATAGACTCGTCCCAACGCCGCAAAGGGCACAACTGCTAAAAATGTCAAACATGAAAGAAGCCAGCCTATCACACGTAGGTAGTCTACCATGTGAGATACTCCAAATCAACACTCTCACTTTCAATGGGCTCCTAGGCTACTATATATGTGCTGCCAATTCATGTCTTGTACCTTCATCTAAGATAAAATCATAGGCTGATGTGACTGACTCCTTATCCCATTGCCACCACCATCTGCCAATGTCAGTGTCTACTGGTGCAAAGTCCAGAAGAAAGGAAAGAAGCTCCTAGAATTGGTCGATCTCCTCCTCTCGTAGATGCCTTCTAAAGGATGGGGTCCAAGTGCCTCTTGAAAGCTGAGGGTCAAAAACCTGGGAGACTAAAGCTGCCAGTAAAGATGATATGGCATAGAACTGAGGGAACCTCTCCTGAAAGGTGAAGTCCCCACACCACCTGTCCATTTAGAATAGACACCTCTGCCCGTCACCCAAACAGATACGAGCACTAACGAGCAAGAAATTTGTACACGATAATACACCCCTCCAAATGGGATATATTATACACAGAGGCTGGGTTCAGCTCCCACCCCCCCCCCCTTCGGTAATATTTGTGTCGAATGATTTGTAACCACAATCCACCGTCAGCAAAAACTATCTTCCATAGCCATATTGAAATCCCTAATGCTCCTGATGCCCAGGCCATCCTCCTTCTTTCTCTTGCAAATTCTGCCCCAAACAACATCATGCCACCCCCTAGTCCAGTCTCCACTACCATGCCAAAAAAATCTTGCTTGAATAGCATTAAGCTTCCTCGCAACTGTCCTCATAATCTGAAGATAGAGACATGGTAAATGGGGAGACAATTTAGTACTGATTTACAAAGCACCAACCTGCCTCCATATGAAAGAAGCCTCGCTTTCCATCTTGCCAGCATGTTCTTGAACCTATAGATCACACTATTCCAATCTCTACAATGTATTGCCCAGGAGAGAGCGGAAGATCCAAACAAGAGATAAGAAATTCTCCTAGCTGACAACCTAGAATAAAAGCTATTATCCACATATCTTTGTCCTCCATGTTGATCTCCACTATGTGGCCCTTATTGAAGTTAGCTTTTAACCCACTAACCTTCTACAGAAGCTCCAACATAAGTGTTGCGATATAGAAGTGTCTCTCTTCCTCTGTTAGAATAAGAATGGTGTCATCAGCATACTGTAAGTGATGCTAGGATTCACATATGTGACCTGTAAACCCTTGATTAGCCTGTGAGCATGGATGACAGTTTCGGCCGAAACCGAAACGTTTTGGTTTCAGACCGAAACGATCCGATACCACCCAGCCGAAACTGGGCCGAAACCAAAACCCTACACTTTGGCAAAATAATAATAATTTAATTAGTTTCAGACCGAAACCGAAACCAAAACCAAAACCGAAACGGTTTCGGACCCTGCCGAAACCGACTCCGAAACTAACACTGCCATCTATGCCTGTGAGCCTCTGCTCTCAACCACATCATGCTAAGAATATGTGCAATCAGAACAAAAAGTAAGGGGACATTGGGTCACCCTGCCGGAGACCCCTACCACTATGACAGTATGATGAAAATTGTCCATTGATTAAGATTGCAACCCTAGCTGAAGTAAGACAAGCCCTAATCCACCCGATCCATTGTTCATGAAATCTCATCTTCCTGAAGACATCGAATAGACAGCTCCAATTGACTCCATCATATGCTTTCTCAAAATCCAACTTGAGTACCACTCCTTTCTTCCTTTGGTTCTTCATGACATGAAGGCATTCATGAGCAATTAAGAAGTCCCCTTGCATGTAACAACCTCTAATGAAAGCTCCTTGGTATCCACTCACCAGTCCATCCATCACACTATCCAGTCTCATGGCCAGTAGCTTGGAGGTAATTTTATAACTACCATTCACGAGACTAATCGGCCTGAAATACCTAAATTCTTGTGCACCTTGCTTCTTCAGAATGACGACTAGGATCGTCTTGTTGATACCCCCTAGATGAGCCCCTCTCTTGAAACTCCTGCACTGCACCGATAAGATCTACGATAATGATGTCGCGGCATTTCTGGAAGAAGGACAAAGGGAAGACGTCCGGTCCTAGTGCTTTGTCATCTACAAGAGAAAAGACAGCCATGCGAATCTCCTCCTCCGAGAAAGGTCAAACAAGACAAGAGCCACACTCTCCTCCTATGAGATGCGAGGAAGAAGATCATCTGCAACACACGGCCTCAATCCTCCTCTATGAAGAGCTGAGAGAAAAACACCCTCTCCTGCCCCCTGATGTCCACCTCATTGGAAAACAATTGATCCCCAACTTCCATGCATCTGATTAAGTTTACTCTCCTCTCTGAAGCTATACGCTGAAAATACAAAGTGTTCTTGTCTCCTTCTTTGAGCCACTTCTCCCTAGATCTTTGCTTCCAGTAGATCTCCTCATACTCTGCCTTGAGAGTGTCCCTAAGCTGTCTGTCGGGTTCATTAAGCAAGTCAACCTTCTCTAAGCAATCCAAGCCCTCCAGCTGATCTAGGATTCTGTCTTTGGCAACTTTGTCAGGTAACACTTTAAAAGCACCCCATTTGTAAAGAACCCGAACCACATGTTTCATCTTGCATACAAATCTAGCCATAGCCGACAGCCCATGTCCAGGAGTGGTCCAAACTTGACTCACAGTGCTCAAGAAGTCCATCTGCCTGAACCAATATCTCTCTAATCTAAACACAGGTTTCCCCCTCCATCTGCTAGAAATCCACAATAGCAACGCCTTGTGGTCAAAGATCGGCCTAGCCAAACAGTATGAGTAATAATGGGGAAAGTGGTCCTCCCAATCAATAGACACCAGGAATTTGTCTAGGCGAGAGTATGTAAGGCCAGCCCTCATATTAGACCATGTAAAATGGGTGTTCGATGGTCTAATATCAATCACGGCCGTATCCGCAATGAAGGCATTGAAGTCTTCCATTTTCACCGTGTGGGGATAGTCCCCAAATCTCTCCCACTCTACTGTCACAGCATTGAAGTCTCCTCCCACACACCACGGCTTGTCGAAAGACTAATGGTGTCACAGCAACTCCTCCCAAAGAGACCTCTTTTCTTCTTTGTTTTGTGGCCCATAAACACCAGTGAAGTCCCATGTAAAGAAGTCGTCACTGACATTGCAAAAGTGTAGAGAAATGGCTCCAATGCTCAATTCCCTTACATGCCCCCCCGATCAATTTCTCCACCTCCCCCATCTCCTTAATCTCGTCCTTGCCCAACCTACTCCCCTCCCAGCCCCCCCTTTCTGCCTCCTCCTCCACCGTCTGTTCATGAAGAACCAGAGTCTCCAGTGCCCTAGCCACAACTGTCCAGAAGTACTAGGAAGGCTAGTATAGTACCAGACCACCTGAGACACCACTATCTACATTGAGAGTCCCCCCCGCCTTCGACAATGAAGCTCTAGAGACCACCTGTTGAATGTCGACTAGCTACTGTTCTGCTAAGGATTCTAGGGTGGCTGTTGGGATCATCTCCTCCTAGCGCCGCTTCTGCCTCAGCTATGCGGTAGCATCCGGCCCATAGGCCAAACCCCCCTCCCCCTTGTTCGCCGCACACTGCTTCTACTTCGGCTCTGCAACTGCCTTCGGTCCACTGGCCAGGTCACCATTCCCCCCGTCCCACATGTAAAGACCCAGGGGTTGACTGTTGCCTCTCTACATCAGCCACCGCGCAGGGGAGGACCGGGCCTACCTGCCAACACGGGCCTCTAGACTCATCATTTTCCCCCTGCCACAACCGAGGAAGGGACACCTGAGAAGTGGGCTTCGGCTGTAGTCTGATAGTGGCACGCAGTGTCGGCGATGAAGGCACAGCCATCTCGGGGGTCACCGGCGCCGAACAGTCCCTCTCTCCCTGGTGGGTCGGCCTCTGCTGCAAGAAGGTGAGGTTCAAGCGGGGAAGATAACCCGTATCGGGTCCCCCCGAACCGATATGCAATTGGAGTTTGGAATTGGGTAACTGTCAGGGCCCGGGTCGTTGGAGATCGAATCCGGGTAAGTGATGAGGACCCCGATGCCAACACACACCCGATCGGCACTACGACCATGGTTGCGAGCCTCCTCCTCCAACCAACCGACGCCCAAAACCACCAAGAAAAGCAGACTCGGATATCGGGATCAGATCGGACGGTCCAAACCCGATCTAGATCGATCGTATCGATCGATCCGACCAATACCCGAAGCGATCCAGCAGCGATCCCGTTTGAGCCTGCACAACCCAACATTTGAGGTTAACTTAATATGTCCACAAATTTGTAGGGGGTTTTACATAAATGTAATAACTTTACCTTTTGTCTCCCTTCGCAGCCTCGTTCGTGGCGCAACAGACGACACCGCCCTCGTTCGTGGAGGAGCATGAGGAGGACGTCGACGGGGAGGATGAGGATGATGCTGGTCCGATCGCGAAGACGAAGATGCATCGCCCTCGTTCTGCTGTTGCGGCGGTATCTATTGTTGGTCTGATCACGAGGGATGAGGAGGACAAGGAGGACAAGGAGGACAAGGAGGAGGTACCAACGGCGATGACGGTGGCAATGGTAAGCATTTTTGTCTTCATCGCCGTCATCATCTTCTTCTTCTTCATCGATCTTCTGCTTCTCCCCTCTGAATTTTTTTTTTAACAAACCCTAGGATCAGTCAAGATTGGCCATGGGGATCGCCCGGAACAAGATGGGATCAGGCGATCCGACCTGATCTTGGCCGAGTCAAGCCGATCCCGACCGATCCGGCCGCTCCCAGTGAAGGATAGAGAAAGGCCGACTCAGGATCGGATCGGTAAGCCCAAAAACCGATCAGATCGGTCGATCCGGCCGATACCGATCCGATTCTGCAAGCCTTGAAAACAACTACCAAGTTCGAGCTAGCACCCATACTCATCTCGGCCCACTAAGCTCTGACCCATTAGGCACAGCGCTACATTTGAAATTCAAATTGGAGTTTGAGGGGTCAACCACGTACCCCAAGGCTGTCATCTCCCACCTCCAGCCCCTGTAAGGGATACCGTGACGCTGCCTCCACATAGGACTCTTGTCCGGCTCAACGACAATCCGCACCACAAAGGACTCCTTTATGATGGAGCAGGTCACCGCCGGCAGGACACTAGCGAGGCTAGATGCCAACCCAATCAACTGCATCGTGAGTAAGCTGCTCCTCGGAACTAACCTCAAGGTTCCGACTTCTAATGAGGCAAAGCCCCTGATAAGGAAGGAGCCCCCCTCCTCATCACACAGGATGAGGGCCATACCTTGCAGGGTGATCCGGAGAGGCTGCAGTCTCGGGTTGGGAAAGGTCCCTCTATTCGGAGACCACTTATGCAAGCGAAGTAGTGATCCCTCTACAATCATGAAGCCTTCATTGGCCAAAGACGACACACCAACCATTGAACTCCCTACCACCAGGAAAGCTTCCTGGCTTATCTACCGAATCTCCCACGTTCCGCTGTCTCCCGTCCAGCTGTCCAAGATAGACCCCAGCCGAACCGGGTCCATAGCCCCTTCAACAACCGCGACCCACATACATATCTGAAACCTCTCCAGACGGCCTTGGAGAAACTCTGGCGGAACGATCCCCGCTTCCGGGCACTCCGATCCCCTTCCCTGGACCTCCTTGCCCCATGCACCTCTCCACATGGCCTCCGCATAGGAGTGAGCCCCTGCAGCCTGGTCCACCCCACTCCTTCCTTTAGTCTCCGGACAGAACCGCTGGATATGTCCAACTCGCTTGCACCGAAGGCAAACCAGCGACTGGCAGCTTGCCGTCTTGCTACCGCCCAAGCGGGCACCGGTGGCTTCTCGATACAGCCCTCGATTCGCCTCCGAGCCACACCCTCCCCACCGCTTCTCACCAGCAAGGTCCTCTCCCGGCGATTGCGAAGAGCTCAACAGAAGCCGGTGAGAACTGCCACCCCCAACGGGAAAGTGGCTTGTCCCGAAAGGCTGCATTCCCAGATCTTCTCTCTCTAGAAACAGCTAGAGAGAGAATGTATCATCTCTTATTCACTTATTGCCCATGTAGAAGAAAATGTTGATCTTGGACTTGCTGAGTTTTAGGTTAGGAAACAAGTTATCATGCAAAATCTTGATGGGAGTATTCCTACCGGAAATCATGCCATGTGAGTTACCTATACCCTCACTCCCCAGAGAAAAAAAAATTATGTCATGAATAATATTCCAAATGTTTATCTAGACCACTGTGTATCCCCAAGTTACATAGAAGACATTGTGCGTCTGAGTTTCATAGATATATAGGCACTAAATATGGCAACCTCAAAAGTTCAGATTTCAGGACCATATATCTAAATATTTTGTTTCAAGCGCTTGTCATGATAGCATTGAATTTCTTCATGAAATTAAGAGGCGTATGGTTGGGGAAAAGGGTGAGATGAACATTCATTATCAAATATAAGATTGCACACAGGATTTAAACAGCCAAGGGATGAGAAAATTACACAGCAATTTGTTTAACAAAATAAAATCAAGAAACGTGGATAAAGTAAATTCACAGAAACATGGACAAAAAGAAAGACATCAGAGAGCAAACCACATGATCACACAGTGTCAATTGTTAAAATAAGATCCAAAATCAAAAAAATGAATGTCAGAAGAATCTGACTAAGTTTAGTGATCCTCAACAACAAGGGGATCAATAATCAATAGAAACACTGCAGCGATGATGAAAGCTAGGATAAGACATCAAATCACCAATATTGCTACTGCTCAACTGCAAACACCGCAAGAATTATAAAAACAAGGGCACAAACAGCAGTGTCATAGGATCAGGAGCACCAGAAATTGGCCCCATGAGCACGGATTGAGATCCCCTACTCCATTTCTTGTATACCACTAATAATCCAATGCATTTCAGCCCTTCATCCACTATGACATTTACTCCTTTATTCAGATTGTGGAAATTGAATCCCTAGAAAGTAGCAAATATAAATATGAATGGCTGAGATACACTGGAGTCCCAAGTGCCATGTAAAAGGTAAGAGTAAACAATCTCAATTCCATGAGCACATCAACCGCATGAAATCGAGCACAAAAAAGGTAGTTTAAACCCATCCGGGGACCCGAGGAGTGGGTTGAACGGTTCCGTGCTTCGTTGGTAACTAGGTCGTAGGTTCAATTCCCCTCTTCAGCAGAGCGCAGTTGTGCCTTCACCACGGTGTCCACACTCGCAGTTGGTTCCCTGGCTTGGATCTGGGGCAGCACCTTTTGGGGGTTTTACCAAGCCCGCCCCATGTCCCACCCGCCAGATCCCGTGATGTGCAAGCAGTAGGGTCCGTAAATCCCAAGCGGCCAGACGCAGGGGGTGGGTTTCCCTCCGTCATAAAAAAAAAAAATCAGAATGCTGGTCCCAAAATTGGGAAAAATGAACCAAAGAGGAAAAAACCATTTCTGCACTTTTTTTACAATCCCTCATCTGCATGTTCCAGCAACCTCCCTGCTCAGAACAACCCAAGACTTGATTCACCTAAATAAGAATATCTTTTTCCCGCAGAGCTAGGGAAACATAGACATTTAGGCCACCAACCATATCCATAGCTTTCTTGAATCCACAACATAAATGCTAAGGCCCAAATCCTTCCTTGTACTAAAAACATCACTCTCACAAAGAAAATTATTAGCCAGAAACTGTTGATGAATGTTTAACTTCAGATTACACAGTTTCCAAATTTTCACTCAAAATGACAGTTCAACCTCAACTAACAGAAAGGTGCTATAAACTATTTGGAAACGGCCTGTTGCTAGCATATGCCAGCCATTTTTTCCATACAATATGAAGACATAAAGAGTTGGAACCTTTGTCTCATTACTTGTGCTTCAATAACATATTAACCAGTATATTACTTGAAAACAACATTGGAGACATAGTCTTAAAAAGGAAGTATGAACCTGGGAAAAGAAGCATCATTGGTGAGAGCTTGTTTTCATGGGCTTCCTGCACTCTTTCCAAGATAACACCTGCATGAAACAGATAAGCTCCAGGTCAAGGACCAAACAGGATGATATGTAAAGATGATAATTGAAGCCTGGTTTGAAGGGAACAGTCCAAGTATTATATTTGTCTCCTGAAAATTGAACTTCAGCATTCTACACTTCAATTCAAAAATACAGAATGGAGACTATTCACTGTGTATGTGAAGTCCTTCAATGGCTACAACATAAAATGCAGGGTAAGTGCCAATAGGCTGCTGCAACCCTTTATGCAGATGAGCACTGTGACGGTTCAATAGGACCAACTGATGCATCTGATTGTATAAACTAGGTGAAGGTCTCTAAGTGGCTTGATATCTAAACAGCTTGGTTGGATGTGTTGGCTCATAAGGCACTTGACTCGGGTCACCAAGGGACTGTACAAGCAGGCCTCTTCCGAGATAGTGGCTTGTGGACCACATTGGTTTAGGCCTATTCATGTAGGCATGGACATTTGGACAACTTTCAATCCAAGACATGCAATGCTTTGAGATTTCTCATCTAAAGTCATGGTGTGTAGGTGAAATGAATCAATGATTGTGGAATCAGATCAGGTCCTGGGATCAGCCATTTGCCCAATCAGATCTAGATCAGGATCTGGATTGGCTCAGAAATGGCCGGAATTGGTCAATTTTGAACCAGTTACAGCCAATCACAGCCAAACAGTTGTTTTTCTTTCATTTTTCTAATTCAAATAGGAATTGGATTCTCGTCATTGAAATCAGATGAGCATTAGCCAATCCTGATGTATGACAGTCCTGCAAACCATGCATAGGTGAGTCTGTGGTATGTAGCCAGGATTATCCAAAATGAAGATCCATGCCATGTGTACGGTGCACAACTGCACAAGCTTGGTTTGGTGGCAAAAGCCTGGAAGGGATATGCAAACCTTAGAACTTAGCACCAGCACTACGGAAAACTTAAATGACACAAGCAAAAGAAAAGGCTGGCTTCAGTTGATGGGTAGGTGCTGCCATGCTGGGGTGCCACATAGTTAGCCAACCAGTTTGGTTTATATCCAAGAGACTGCCACAATAGACAAGAAATTTTAGGCAACCTCTATCAAATGGCAAAAGTCCCTTTGTTTGCCAACTACATGCAGCTGGGAAACTATGTCAGATCATTAGATTTGGCCATCCAGATCCTAAGACAGCCCTTGATGAGAAAATATCATATGATGATGATGATGGCAATGATTAAGGAAGGTGGTGTGAATTCTGATAAGTTCTGCCCCTGTAGCACTAGTCTGAAATATTTAAGAAGAAGGAAATGTCGGAGGCTATAAGCCTTGACCTTCCCTTGTTCCACAAAAAAGGGGGGGGAAAAGCCTTGACCTTCTAAAGCACCAGAAGTTGGTGCTGTGAATATTGCTAATTGGACTGATGGGATGGCCATGGAATACCTGGTTGTCAGTTGTAATCAGTTAGTCAGGATACATTCATTTTGACTAGGATGTTGTCCTAAACAAAAGGGTGACAGTCATTGCATGACTGTGGAGCTGGCAAAGTGACAGGACCTTCCCACAATCAGTGGCCCTTCTGTGTGGTGTACAAATTGGTAGAATCCAATCAGTTTTTCGTAGCCTAACGCCAATCATTTGCCCTTCAATGACATTGTTTCTTTTCAGTGCATAGTTGTCAAGGCAGGCGCTGAACTAGGCCCAAGGCGCTAGGGCGTCTTTTCTGGGCCCAAAAAGGTGCCCAAGGTGCCCGCCTAGGCAAGCTAGGTGGGCCAAGGCACCTTGGCTGCCTAGACTAGGCATAGGCTATAATACTCCCCCAAATCTTTTCAGACAGGGTGCGACTCCCCCGTAGCAACACCCTGGCAAGGGTGGGCGTTGCCCCCCTCAACCCCCTACGACCTGACCCTGCAGGTGAATCCGTGATGCAAGGCCAAGTTATAGGTAGATCAAACTCCACACTCTTCCAGCACCCCTCTCCCTATGTCTCTCTCTCTCTCTCTTGCTGCCTCATCTCCTCCTTCTCTCTCTCTCTTTCTCTCTCTCTCTTTCTCTCTCTCTCTCTCTCAATTTTTAATATTAAAAACTATAATTTTTCATGTATCTTATTCTTAATTTGTATATTGGGAATATACATTTTTTGGGTTGTTAAAGAGGTGCCAAGGTGTCGCCAAGGCGGACGCCTTATCGCCTAAGCGCTTAGACTCCCCATGAACGCCTTCGGTCGCCTTGACAACTATGTTTTTTACACTATTTATCACTATAATGTTGTAATAATTGCTTCAAGAAAGATGCAAGAAAGTAAAAGAAAGTAAATCAGGGCTAAGTTGGCAACAAATTTGAAACTGAGCATAACAAATGGCAGCAACTGAGCACAACGTAGTAAATCCATGAAAACAAGAAAAGCATCTAATTCCATTATTTGTTTTCATCCCCAAAACAAACTCATCTGCTTTAAGCCCTCATAATCCATGAAACTCAGACATTCAAGCATCCATTGTTTCCTTTAGTCACCCAATTAACCTTTCCAGTTCACTGGCTATTGGGAGTTAAAGGTATGGAAATTAACATCCTGAAATTAAAGTCTCTTTCAGGGAAATACATAAAACAATCCTCTTCCTCCTGTCACCTTTCGCTTGAATCATTTTTTCCATAGTTAGCATAGAAAAACAATCAACTAAGAAAAAAACACAAACTATATATTATAGAACTTTTGTGAGTATATACATAGGACATTGGGGCATGATGGCCTAATCTTAAAAAAGAAAAAAAATCGTTGTCGGAATAAAAATGTAAATAAGACAAGGATGGTCAGGGTTTTCTCAGTGTACCTGAAACACCCTTAGAGTCGGATGATTTTGACTCCCTTTGAACGTAGACACAACCTAGGCACTTACTGCACATGAAACCACCAAAAATTCATTATGTGCACCATTGAGACAACAATGAGCTGTCTCTGCTGAAGTGTAAAGTGGAAAAGCAAGACAAAAAGTACAAAGTGCGAGCATCAGGGAGCCACTAGCAATTGAAGAACAAAGGAAATAATAATAATAATAAGCACATTAAATGAACAAATTCATTGGTTGCAGGGCAATGAATTTCATCCATCAATGGAGTAGCTACCTGGCCAAAGTTCCTGCAGTTTCCTCTATATCAGGTGTACAGCAGTTTAGAGCTTGATTGTTTATTTTGAATTGTCATAATTTGAGGCTGAACTATCTCACCCCAGCTTCCCTTTTCTTTTCTAATAAAATTGGTAGTGCAGTCTACCTTTTTTTGTGGGGGAGGGGGGAGATAACATGAAAAATCAAGTGAAAAACGTAAAAGTTGAATCAAATCATAATAGCCAACAAAACAGGATGCCCCTTTAAGAAACAGTAATCCTCTTTTACTTGGAAACTTCATAACAACCTAATAAATGTATTATCTAATCAGGGAACTGGCAAACAGAACCATTACAGGCTGTATTATCATTCATCGGCATCCTCATATGCATTGCCTCAAAGTACAGATGCCTTCATAGTTATTATTAACAGGTGGGCACGTTTACCATATTCCTTCGCGGATCATTTGTTGTTAAGGATAAACATGTCACCATAATAAGCTAGATTGGAGTCACAGTGGCAGGTTTATGGCTCCACTAACAGAATTTTGGTGTTAAGCCGGATGGCAATTGGTTCGAATGGTTTATTGATGTAAATCAATAGCCAATTTCTTGTTTGTCATGGGACTATGAGAAACATGTGAATTATCAGAAAATATGACGAGCACAGTTTTCATAGCAGTTGAGCTGATATGACATATGTTTCAGCTGATGTAACATATGTCATTAAAAGCTCACTATCAGTAGATGCATACATGTGAACTAGAAAAATAAGTAGACATAAGAACTGACCTGATAAGACCAACTAAGGGAAGCTTAGCCACTGATCTCTTCAGCAACAAAATGCAGAACAAATTTGAAGGAAAAGAAGGAAATATGTCAGTTGGAAGTGAAAATGAAAAACATTCAATTGCCAGGAATCTAAAAAATGCCAACATACCAGCAGTGGCTTTGCCAAAGAACCTACCTTTGCTACAAAACTAGGAAAAGAAGATGACATATGATACAAGATATCCAGGTAAGATATGTGATTGGACACAATTGCCCCTGGTCTCTCATGTTCATCAGACTGCTCCATGGTCACATTCTGAACAAAATGGATGAAAAGGGAATAATCAGAAAAAATCGGATCAGTACTACATTCCTTCACATTATAGCTTTGATTGAAAGTAAAATAAAGGTTAAGAAAAGTTAAATATTGTTCAAATTATCTTTTTGATACCAAAAATGCATTAGTCTAAGCAGACATTTTCAGATGCATCCAGTTGAGTTGACTTTTTGTAAGGATAAGTGGCCTTTGCATGACACGTGAATGGAGCAATAATAACTGATACAATCAGAGTGGGGGAGGAGAGGTTCCTCTCCCTCAAAAGGAGAAAAATTCTCAAATAGGTGTTGCCTCTACAAGATAAGATAGACTACGGGAGCTTTCAAAATAAATCAACTCCAGCTACCGTGGCAAGATATTGCTACAAAGCAAAACAGATATTGACAAATATAATTATGTAGTGCATATTAGCCGGTCATGAACTCCAAAGATAGCACTACAAGTTTATTAAATAAAAAGAACGGGCTTTTCAAGTATGGATCAATATGGAACCAATTGCCAATGCACTAGAAAAAAGTGCAAAGATTTTTATACATCTGCATTTCTTTTGATGAAAGAACGAGCTGCATACCTCAATGTATACCAAGCGGAAGCGTTGTATACACATCACATCGTAGTCTTCTCTTGTGGTGAGAGAAAGATCTTCACACATCACAATATGCTAACTGTCTAGTTGTGACTTCTCGACAGTCTACACTCAAGGACATTTGCACATTTTGCTGCCTCTGTGGAGAGGAGACTATACATCACTTGTGTGTTGACTGCCCTTTCCCTGATGTGGTGTGGCAGCAGATTTTTTATAAGCTATGATGCATATATTGCCTTTTGGCTAATGTGGAAATGTTGCTTGTGGGCTGACTGAAGGACATTTGGAAGGGAAATCAAGGCTCCATATAAGGTAGTCACTTTCATATCTAATAGGGAGAGAGCATGAGCTGCACTTCTTTTGTAATGTGAGAGAGCTAAACTCGGGCATTTTCAGTTATTTGGTGAATTAATGAGCGGCACACCATCTTGGAGTGCACCTTTTTTTCCGTTGTATAGAGGGGATCAAGGCATAGTGTAGCGATTGGCATGCCTTCACATCTGCACTTCTAAATGAGTTGAATTTTAATTTCTTATCGAAGGATATTCATGGGAATCGTATTGCACATTCTCCTTCGCTTCATAGAATGGGGAGTTGGAAAAGACTGCTGATGTAAGTGGGTCCCCTGGGTTTTACTTTCTGGGCTAGGGTAAGGAGGGATTTGTCTCTACCAGTTTGGTAGACACATCCTTCCTTTTTTTGTTCTTTTGCTTGTCCTCTGTCTCTTGTACTGTTATCCTCTTTTTCTTTAAGGAGATGTGACCTTTACTCACCATCCAAAAATATATATGCATATAAACAGATATACGGAAGTAATATAGTTCGAAACAATAGGGCAATAAACGCCCGTTTTGTGTTCATCAGGGTGTTAGACAATAAACTCCTTCGCACCGATCAAAGCCATTCCAGTAAACTGAACTCACCAAATATTTTATACATATGACAGGCAACGGAAATCTCTTGGAAACGGGCTTGTCTAAGACAACACCAATAGAATTCAAGAAAACCAAAACGGACACCTCCGGGACATGACAATTACCTCGATTCGAGACTCATGGATCCAGTAGAACCCGAGGGTGAACAACATCGCCCTCGAAAGAAACCTCCCCGACCGCACCACCACCTCTCTCCTCCACCCAACCATGTGCGCGTAATCCTCCTGCTCATCCTCCCTGTTGGGATCCTTGAACAGCGTGCACACCCTACAGATCAAATAGTAAACCACCAGGATGGCCACCCCGGCGACCAACCTCACCGGGACAAGCGCCACAAGCGCCATCCCCACCAGCACCTTCTCCTTCAGCGGCAGCTCCCCTCTCCCCATCGTCCCAAACACATCCCTCCGCACGAACGCCGCATACTTCTTCTCGAGGTCCTCTATGCTCTCGGCAGCCGCCGTAGCCGCGCCAGATCCGGCAGAAACAGAGGAATCCGACTTGAGCAGCGGGCGCTCGTCCTTGGCCGCCCCGCCGCCGGCTCCGCCGCCACACCGGGGCGAGTCCTCGCAGTGAGCGACCGATCCTTTCTTCCCTCCGAACTCCTTCAGCTGGGACTCCATCTCGGCGAAGCCCTCAACCAGCCCTAGCTCTGGAGCGATGCCATTGCCGGGTGAGATATCTGCAGAGGGGGATCTCGTCGGCGATGGAGGCGGGCGCGATGGGGCTCTCCACCATCACCTCCGGTTGCGTTTCTTCGTGGGGAAGTAGCGATACGATGGAGTGGAGTACGCATATATGAGAGGGAGCGCTCCGCAAGCCCGTGGCGATCGCGACCGCTACCGCGACGCCACTGGATAATACCAAAAGGACCACGTCCACTGAGGCGGAGGCTGTGAAGAGGGCGGTGACAGATCAACACAAAAAGAGTGGGAGTACTCGCGGCAGTGGGTTTATCGTGGTGTGTCGCTCGTACGTGTCAATTGAAACAACGGTATCTTGGTACTCGCGTGAAGCTCGCCTCGCGGGGTTGTGCAGAGGGTTTGTTTATTTTTCCCTCATTTTATACCAAAACTAATGTCATCAATTTTTCATAAAAAATGTACTATTTAATGATCATATACTTGAGCTTGCTGCAATAAAAAAGTGAGCATTTTTTTGACATCTTGGATTATGTTACCTTGTTTAGGAAATTTATATTATTATATGAATTTTAATATTCAAAAATATAATTGTTTTACTTTATTTCGTTGTCGTTTTGTACTTTTAAGTTATTCAAACCATACGGTGATGAGATTCTTGTTTTTAAAGTTTGGTATACTGGACATCGGGCCTAGTTATTTTGGATGAAACTTCCCTAACAGGTTGAATAATGGTTTTTTGATAATTTGATATTGTTTTACTTCATCAATACTTCTATTACTTTTTTTTATTTATGAAAATCAAAACTGAAAATTAAGTCATTGGATGAGAGGCTCTTTTTTAAACTGTGTAGAGAATTCTATATAATAAAATATGATTTGTAATTCCAATGGAAAGAGTTGCATAACACTTACAATGAGAATAGGGACAGAGCAAAAAGACGATAATAGCAACGAAATGAATCCATGGGAGGTGAGGTGAGAGAATAAGCCGAGGATTAGTAGGCGAGTCGAGTGACTAGGCAAGGGATAGATGGGCGAGCCGAGAAACTAGGCTGAATGTTTCACGAATAAGAGGGCGATGATGACAGCAAAGAGGGACTTTGTGAGGTGAATCGAGCAACTGAGCCGTGTTTCTTTTACGCAAATGAATAAGTTCTCAAATGGAAGTGAAGATCTCACGAGAGAACCCTCTAATATTTAAGTCGGCAAAAAGTGAAGAGAGGGAAGAAACTCGGAAGGGCATAAGGCTCGACTTTTCATTGTAACATCTCCGGGTCTCATATCGTGTTTCCGCGGGTTGCGGATCGTATCCGTGCAAGTTTTAAACTTTAAAATTGGATTTTCGGACTCTTATATATTGCTTATGTGGATTATTTGGGGTCTATGGCGACACGTTGAGCGGCTGCGCTTTTTCTTGGATTTTTTCTAAGTCAATATATATCTTTTGATATTTTTTGAATTTTTTGTGATTTTTCTAAATGAAATAAAAAAATAAAATAAAATAAAATAGAAAACCCAGTTTTTAACTCCCCCTCCGTTCTCTCGTCGCCCTCTCGCATCTCACCCTCACTCTCCCATCTCTCTTTCCCTCTCTCGTTCTCACCTCCAGTGGCCAACGACGATGGGAGGGTACGAGGTGGAGCGACGGCGGCAGCGTGTGGCGAGGACGAAGGCGATGAGAGTGGGGAACGGTGAGGCGGGAGGGGTTGCGGTCGTGGGAACCGACCGTGTGGGGAGGATCGACATTTTTGCAAGGTTATGGCTGTTTAAGGCTTCGAAAAGGTAGGGGGCAGATCCCTACTCTTCATGTGTGTTTTCCCCGTGATTCCATGCCACGGTGAGGCAGAGAGCGGGAGTATTTCATGTTTTGGGAGATATTCATGTTTGGGGACGAGTGACGGATTTCGGTCGATCTAGGCCTCGATTTGTGGCTTGAATGCGATTTTTCGGATGTAGGAATGCCCGGAGATGGATTCCCCATGTCTTCCCCTTCATCCCATGACGTATGGGGCGTGCAATCGAACTCTGCGTGGAGTTCGGTTTGTTTCTGTGAAACCCAGAAAGAGGCGGCCATGGGGGTGGCCGTTGCGTCTAGGGTTGGGCGGCCAGAGGCCTGGCCGCCTAGGTCTGCTGGGCGGCCAAGGGTCTGGCCTCCTAGGGTTGCAGGCGGCCAGGAGCCTGGCCGACCTGACCTTTTCTACTATGTATGTGGCCCATAGTCTGGGCGGCCCAAGGGCTAGCCGCCCAGGGATGGGAGGCGGCCACTGTTGTGGCCGCACAACTCTCGGTCCTAGCCTGGCTAGACGGCCAGACTGGTGGCCGCCCAGGCCTTAGAGTGCCCAAGGTGGGCGGCCATGGGGTTGGCCGCCCAGCCCTCTAGGCGGCCAAGGATGTGGCCGCCCAGCAGGGGATTGGCCGCCCAGTCCCCTTAAGCCCGGGGGTGCCATGTTCTGTCGTTTTGTTTCCCGGGGTGCCTGTGTTGGATGTGGCTTCGTGGAATGTGTGTCCGCGTAATTCCACGTGTCCTGCCATTCCCGTATAATTAGAGTGGCCCATCCCTGTGTGATTTGTGTAGTGTGGGCAGTCATTCCGTGTAATTGGGCTATGAATGACGACTGTCCCTGCGAGAATTCTGTGACCGCGAAAGGTATTCTCGCATGAGTACTGTGATCGCGGCTAAGCATTCTCGTACGTATCAGTGGGCCGATGTTCTCGAGTTTCCGTCATCCACCCTTAGATGGTTCATCAATAGTTGGTAGAGATGTTCTGAGGTTCTCTGTGGTTCAGGTGCGTGCATACGCATATTCTTAGAATTCCAACGAGAATGCGGAAGATAGTGCTTTATAGTTTCGCTACCTGGAGGGCATGTCGTGATTGGATCGGGCGAGAGCGCCTTGTGTGTACAACGCTCCTTGTAGAGACGAGAACGTCTGAGCGTATGTACCTTGGTTAGGATAGTGTAAGTTGTAGTTGGGCGTAGTGGCGCGTACCCCGTGTCAGGCTGTAGGATACGGCCGTGCTGTTGGGTGTAGAGGCACGGATCCTAGCCAGTCCCAAGGTGTGGTGTGTGTGAGTGTCTCCTCTGCTCCTCTTGAGACCAGGGTGTGAGTAGTGTGCGTGCATATGAGACCTTGGCGCAGTATAAGACGTCAGTGGACGCATCTGACCTTGTTGTATATACTCGAGTGACAGACCTCATGCCGGTAAAGTTGACGTACCGATAGCGTTGTTGATGGCCCTTACCGCAGATGGGCTGGAGTCGCCCTGTGTAGAGGGCATGGTTCTTTCGCTAGTTCTAGCTCAAGATCGAGGGTTACTAGTGTCTAGATGTCCTCCCAAGGGTGGAGGTTACGTGTTGGGCCGCGTAGCCTTGTTAGAGGTTCCGTTAGTGAGGACGAGTTGTTCCGATCGCGAGAGTCGGGGTAGCGTAGAGGTTCCGTGGTTCCTCCATTTACCATTCTTGTTCCGATCGCCGTTGTTATGTTATTATTGTTGTTAGTATTGATGCTATTATTGTTACTGTTCACCACTTTTGTTGTGGTGGGGATCAGCAGGATCCCTACTGAGCTAATGAGATGAGGCTCACTCCCTACTTTTTCAGGTGCAGAGTTTATCCTCGAGGTGGTGCGTCTCGGTCGGAGGACCTTTAGTAGCCAACTCGCCAGTGCCGGGATATGTCCCGTGACAGTGTACGTTTTTTTTTCTTGTTGACTGTATTTGTGGACTTAACTATGTAGTTATGTTATTATTTTAAAATGTAATTTTATTTCTGCCTGAACAGTTGATTAGTTCTGTAATTTATTTCATGGTATTGTTTAAAATTTCAATGTATAACCATAACATCCCAAATAATCCTTCCGAACTTCTCAACTCGTGAGTGACGAAGTAAGATCCAAATATTATCTGATCTGACTCGATATCTGAATTTTGGATCGTTACATTCATACACTACGATATTTCTATGTCATACCTTTTTACAGCCCCTCTAGACGTGTGTAATGGTGATCAAACCGTTGAGATCATGTCTATGGAGGTTACACCCCTTTAGTCATGTCATGGCGCGCGACGTGCCCGTCACAATGAGACCATGAGACATGTCAAGGATGGTGACACCCAACCTTTCACCATTTGCACTTTGCGTCCATGATTAGTTTGGGATTCAAATTTTGGTGGGAAGGGCCCATGTCAAGAAATTAAGTAGGCTTTTTATGAAAATAAACTATTCTGAAATGTTTGCACTTTGTAACGTAATTTCCCGCGTAACTACTTTATGCAACATTTCTATTCATGCGCACGCCACAAAATTTCCTATTTTATGTTTTATAAATCATGTTAGTCAAAACAATGCACTCCGTAGTTGAAAAATAAACAACCTAAGTAAACACCAAGGCCCAATTTGATAAGCGGACAGCGCCAGTTATCTGTCGGTCACGCGTCCCTGTTCACCGGTGACATTTCTTCAAGCTTTGATAGTCACACGAGTAACGACGGCGGACAAACGATTTCTTTCTCATTTTAGTGCCCAATCCGGGATTTCATATTCGACTTGAGAGGTCGAATACGGGATCCGAATGGAATACCAACCGGCGGCGTGCCCTATCAGCTTATCAAACAGGCCCAATTGTATGTACTATTTGTAGAATTAAGGTGAGTTAGAGTAAGTTGTGTGGGATGGTTTGACATGTTGTAAAATAATGTAAAATATTAATAATAAAATTATTTATTTTACAATTTTTAAAATATAAACTATAAAAATTATATTTAAAATCTCTAGTTTTAATTTTTTTATCAATTTTTAACTGAAACTCGAAATTGCTTTGAAAAGGATGCCATGTTGGTCAACTAATTTTAAAGTTCAACAAATTACAGCACTAAGACATAAGGAAAATAATGTAAAATCACATGACTACTTCTTTGGAAATTATCTTTGAAAAAGTCCGTGCATAAATGATCGTTACTATAGATATGAGATGAACACTAGTGACCTCAAGAGATATTGTCTCTGGAGCGGATGTGAGATTTTATCCTTGTAAAAGAGCAGAGGTGAAATTTTATCCTTGTAAAATAGTTATCTTGACTTAAGAGATACGAGTACAAGTTCAAAATTATTACAGACGATGTCATTACATAGATGCGATATGAATCTCGATGTCCTCGAGAGGTGTTATCCTCGTGACGAAGGTGAAGTTTTATTAATATAAAATGGTCCTCTTAGGTTAAAAAGTAAAAACCAATCTTATAATCATTTTGTTATTTTCTAAACATCCAATGTAACACTAATATTGTGGCCCCAAGTCCCAATACAATTACTTTGGCATATGAATGGTAATTAAAAGGATCATTGATATATCTAGTTGTGGTGGTTTTCTACGTTTGGTAGGGCTTCACCCAGATGATGGGAACATTGTTGAGGGGAGACAAACGGGAGACATGAACATTAAATGATCTAAATGGATGTTTTGATTTCAAAATATGTTTTTTCAAGTGTAGCGAGAGATAGACACGGAAGGATATTTTTTCTCTACCCACCAAAAACTCATCTAAAAAAAGTACGTGGATTATAATGATTCGGTGGAGTCCATATGTTGCAGTAATCTCTCACGTCCAAATTTCTTATTTCTTGATGATCTTCCCAAATAAGTTTAAAATGAAAATAAAACAAGGAAAAACTTGAAAAAATGATGATCATCATAATTTGTAAACAGATAGATGACTTATATGTCACGAAGGGACAATTGAAGCAAACTTATATAGGGTCTCAATGTGAAAGCTTAAATTAGGCATAACCTCCTACAACCTAGCTTCGAGCTGGCTCAAAACTGAGAAGAGAGAGTAACACTTGCAGCAAATCGCAAACCTTTTTCCCATTGGTCAAGTTGGAACAGATGAGATAAGAAAAGGTAATATAAGTAATATTTATATTATTGGAGTATATGTATATATATCATTTATTACACTATGATTATGTTCAAAATGCATAAAATATTATATTCTCTGTGATATTTGGACAACATACTCATGGAATAAAAGTCTTTGTCATCTACAAATTGCATCAAATACATAGTTGTCGAGATATTTCGTCTAGACCATTAAATGTAAGCTCGCCTTTCTATCCTCCTAAAAAGGCGAGCGAGACACGCCTAGACAAAGAAGGTGCCCCAAGGTGTCTTTGGTCGTGCCTTGGTATTCCTTAATTGAGCATAGCCGATGATACCCTTTTAAATTTTTGGGGGTCAAGGGGGTGGGAGAGTCTACTATGCAAGACGGAGGGTCATAGATAGATCAGACTCCGCATATTACTCCAACGTCCCTCTCTTCATGTGTATGCGTCTTCATTTATTTACCTCCTCTCTCCTCTCTCTATCTCTCTCAATTGTTAATATTAATATATATATATATATATATATATATATATATTCTCGAGGGGTATGTGATCTCGAGTTTTCTGGTTCGCCATATTTCTAGTCACAAAAAATAATAATATATATATTTTGTTTGTATATCTTATTTGCAAATTACATATTAGATATATATATATATTGACTTTTAAATAGGTGTCAAGATGTAGTTTGGGTAATGCCTAAGCAGATGTCTTATGTCTTAGATCATTTTGTTACCTTGACAACTGTGACGAAAGAGAGAGGAAAAGAGTCATAGAAAGACAAATAAACATAGATAGCGGAAGGGCCTACGCAAGTCTAGAATTATTTTATTTTATTCTCAGATGTAATTATAAATTTATTAAACTTAACTATTTTTAATAATATCATTGGACAATGAGTCAGTGAAGATAGGAATATTATTTCAAATGTTGTGATGTGATACAAGGGCGCCAATTTGTCAGGTTTGGACCGTGCTTGGACAGGCCATGAGCGGAACAAAACCCGGTTTACACGAAATTGGCCTGACCCGTGACTATTTTGTAGACCCGTCCCGACCCCTATTTTGGATATCGCGTGGCTAAGTTTTCCCAATCATATACATGCATTCAAAGTTACACCGTAACAAGAAGAGAACCAAGCTTCCAATTATTATAAGCTTAAATGCATTATCAAATTAGGATGAGAGTCTATGGCCAACAATGTCATTTGGAAACTAACTACTAAGGTTAAAAAGATGAACAAGGAAGCAAAAGGAGGTGAATACGTATAAATTTGAGATATCTTCTTTGAGATATTATCTCCGTTATGTTCAAGGACGATTAGAATTTTATCCTTTTTGATGTCTCCTTTGAGATATTATCTCCGCTACGTCTGGGACGACTAGAATTTTGTCATTTTTGTTGATAAAATGGCCCTCAAGTGAGATGCTCATCTTTGTAATTTTTAATATGGGATATTTTAAGCTCCCTTCTTAGGTCTCTATACTAGCCCCCATCAAAGGTGGGCGGCTTTATATTTATTAGGCCGGATTTCTCACAGACGGTGCCAACGAAGACGTACAATTTTGAGATGTCTCATTTGAGATATTATTCCTGCTACGTCTGGGGGCGACTAGAGTTTTGTCATTTTTACTGATAAAAAGATCCTCAAATGAGAAGACTTAGATCTTAATTATAAGTACGTGTCCATCTTTATAATTTTCAATATGAGATCTTTTGAATCCCCTTCTTTGACCTCTACCCGAGATAATAAATAAAATATTTCGTTTACAATTACTTTTACATGTCAGGCTGGGTTGGAGTGGGCTTAACCCAAGCCGGACCCAGATGAAGATATCTCATTTCTTTAATATCCCAGTTCTTTAATAAATCGATATTTTAATCTATGATCTATAACATATATACGATATGTATGTTACGGGTTTTCCGTCGCCGCTCCAATTTCTGTTCTCGCAGTTCAATTTCGTCTCAGGCTCAATATGTATTATTCCAATTTTTTCTTTTCTTTTAACTTTGCGGTTCGTTGGTTGATTTTTGAAACGAATCTACCCTGTTTACTGAGCTGCAGGTTTGTTTAGATTTGAACCAGCAGACTAACGCAGTGGGTTCGACACCTTCATTTATTTGGGTAGGTCCCGAGTTCAAACTCGATTCTTCTTTCTCAGTTTTTTTAAAAAATCTATCCATCGAAAAAAAGATTTATTTGATTTTTGTTTTAAATTCAGATGGTGTACTACATGTTTTTTTTTTCATGGCCGGTTCAATTTATGTTATTCCGATTCCATTTCGTCTCGGATTTAATTTGTATTTTTGTTGATTCATTCTTTTCCTTTTGATTTGCTGGTTCATTTCTGTTACCCTAGTTGGTTCTTGAAACGATGCTGCCGTGTTATGTTTATCCGCGATAGATTTGTTTTATTTTGTTTTGTTTTTATTTTTTAGTCTCTACGTATTCTTTTTAATCCCTCAAATATTATTATTATTTTTTAAAAAATTTAAATATTCATCGTTGCTCTTATTAATCCATGTCAGTAGTTTTAATAACTAGAGTGAAATTTAACTTGGGTTAAATTAACTTAATGTTAGTAAAAGACTGAAGTAACCTTAATTAGACTCTCTCTCTCTCTCTCTCTCTCTCTCCTCATTGTAACTGTGGACCCCACTCTTCTCTCTCCGACACAGACATCCCATCAGAGTTTAGGGTTTAGGTCACACACATAGAATAGGGAGACGTCGGAGCTCTCCCTACTATGGTGAGAGAGAGAGAGCGTGAGGGAGAGGAAGATGGGAGATGGGAGATGCCGAACAACAGTGTGAGAGAGATAGAGAGAGGGAGAGAGGGATGGGGGACGTCGGAGAGAGTCGGCGGTGACGGGGAGAATTTACGTAATTACTATTGTTATTTTACATAATTAAAATGTCTTTTTTATTTGATATTCTTTTGTTAAGTGATCGAGAGATATTCTTTTAGAGTTAATTTTTCATATTTTATAGAAGGAATACCGACTTAAATAAATGGGAGATTTTGTAGATCAATTTGGTATATCACAATGAGCTGTCGGTGATTTGTTAAAGAAGGAAATAGGTATGCGTGAGATGTACGTAAGGTAAAGAGAAGAAGAAAGAAGCTCGTTGAAAAGAGGAGATTGCGATTGGAAAAATTCAACGGCACAGAATCAATGTCCTTGGCTATTCTTTGAAGAACTTTGGCTCTTACAAGCAAATATGTGAAGATGGCGGCTATTTGAACCTATAGAAATCTTCTAAGTAAGAGGACGTGATTTTCATCAAGATCTCTTCTAGATCAAAAGCTGCTTCATCCTTCTTTCTTCAGATTTGATCTTTAGAATCTAAATTTCCTTGTGTGTTTATTTTTATGTTGTCTAGATATTCTAGACTTGTATTTGAATCCTTCTATGTTGGAAGGATAATCTTGTTTATTATATTGTGATATCGAGGTGGACTATATCTTTATGTCTAGTGGTGTTTAGACGGACTAGCGTCTTCGTGTCTAGTGATTTTGTGTGATGAATTAACGCTTTCGTGTCTAGCGGATGTAAGGTGACTTAGCATCTCTCTGTCTAACGGTACGTAGTGAAAATCTCAGGAAGTTATTAGGTAGTGAATTTAGGTCAACACGATAATATCTGTGTTGGAAAAAACCCTCTCGGGGATATATATAACAAATATATATAACCAAACGAGTTCAGAGTGGGAGGACGTATCTCGCAGCGGAAACGAGGCGTACACACGTAACAGCGGAAGCGGAAATAGAAACACGTGTGTACCTGCAGTATCCGGGTGCAAGATCGACTACCAGAGTCGACCCCTACCCGTGAATCGTCGCGGAGTCACAGAGCCGGCTACTAGAGTCGACTCCAAGGGTCCACACTCCAAATCCAGGGACTATGGTGATGGTTCCCCCAGAGATGAAGACCATACTCGTCACAGGACTAACCCGCGACTAATATCGTGCGGTCGGCACACCGACGCACTACCCTCGTCACTATTCCATCTAACATATAGATGAGAAGACGAGGAGAGAGAAGGGATAGAGAGAATCGAGAAACGGGGCTGCTACAGTCATCACGTGCGCTATGCTCTCGAATTCTCTCTCTATACACACATGCACATATCCTCTCTCTTATACACTTATCCGTCACCTCACAAACATACCTTAGCCTATGGAGACGAACTCCCACCATGGTATATCTCCCGGCGTCATCGTACTCAACGGACCGATGCGGACATCGAGACGTCGTCCACCGACAAGTCGTCTCCCATGACTAGCACACATAGTGTCATCTCTCCTCCACACATAATATTCCTCTATTTTTTCTTTTTTTTTCCCCTCCCTTTAACCAACCCCCTTAGGGGGTATATATAGGGGGGACGAGAGGAGAGGGAAGGAGATGAAAGTGAGGGTGAGAGAGAAGGCGACGGGAGGAGATAAGAAGGAAGACGGGGGCGGATAAGGAGGAAGAGGAGGGGGGGCTGTGCGGTGGCGCCCTGCGAACGCGCCACGCAGGCGCGTGTGCACGCTCGCGGAGGGCGCGGGCGAGCGCACGCGGGCGCGCGCGCGCTCGCGGGCGAACAGACGCGGGCGCGCGCCCCGCGTGCGTCCCGCCACCGCGGCGGTGCCCCCGTGGCGGGGCCCAATGGGCATCGGCCCATCAACAATCTGAACTACTATAAAAACATATGTTCTCGTCGTGCGATTGCGATTGGCTCATTATCTATTATGTCCCATCTTGACGATGTATCCTTTGTGGTAATAAATTTAATTGAGATATTTTTGAATTAAAATAAATTTAATTTTAATAATCTAATTCATCTCTCTCTTGTTATATTATTACACCCGACTTTTCTTTCACATTACACTCTGAAATAAGTTATTGTCCAAATTAGATGATGTCTTTGAACATTGGAAACAAGTGTCGCAAAGAAAATCCAATGTCCTCCAAATTTGACTACAACTAACGCCATTCATGCTCCCCCACCGGCCATCATTTGTTGTAGCTGTCACCTGCTCGCTACCAACGCCAGCCATTATTACCGTACTGCTCACTGCCCTCCATCGTTGCCCTACAACTTGTTGTCTTCCCATACTGTTCCATCACTGCATGTCCATCATTCGCCTGCTCTCACAATTGTATCACCCACCTTCTCGCGTGTCATTACACTCGATCAACCTGTACCTATCATCCACCATCCCACCATTCACTACTTATCATTCATATCTGCCTTAAACACCCATTACTCAATGTCGCCCATCGCTATTATGTTGTACTATTTTATTGTCCGCTATTTTTTTTTAAGGGGGTCTGCCACTGCGGCAGAGTCTGTTAAGAAATATGTCACGTCACATGTCTTTTTTTCGCCATCACTCCTAATCATCCCTCACCATACAACGATAATGATATTGCTGACAAATTACATGCGTTCCTGTTTTCATTCAGATGGCTTATCAAAGGTGACCTTTTATTTAAAAAAAACATTTTATTGTGAACATTAAGACATTAGTCGCATGTAATTAAGGTAAGACTTCATATCAACGTGCAAATGGTCCAATGTCAACTAAAAGGTTAATACCGTGCCCAGATGAATATAATGGCATATTTAACTTGTATTTTTTTAGATTTTTACACATAAATCCCTACACGTTAGCAAATTATCGATTTTACATTAGTTTTTATGTAAACCCTTATAATCTTGGCCCTTGTACAAATAAATCTCTGTATTTAGTTATGTTCGATCAAAATTAACTGGGCCATGATTAACTAGACATAAGGTAAAAATATCAAGTTAGCCGTGGTTAGTAGAGAGAGAGACGCGTGGGGGGATGGGGGTTGAACGGTGGGGGGGGGGGGCTTCTAGTGGGCAATTTCGGCGCTCTACATATATAGAGGTTCCGACCAGGGGGGTGTTGAGCAGCGGAGGGGGCTTCCGGTAGGGAAGGGGGGCTCTACACAAGGGTTCCGACGGGGGGAGGGGGGTTGAGCAGCAGGAGGGCAAGGGCAACCGGGGTGTGCGGTGGTGGCTGTGGAAGGGAAAGAGAGATGAAAGAGAAGGGGGTCGATGGCGGTGGTCGATGGGTGGCACTGGCGGCATTGGCTGGCGGGGCGAAGGGAGGGCGGCATCGTTCCTAGAAGACGGTGGTGGAGGGATGGTTACGTCATCGTAGGGAGGGGCCAACGGTGACCCTCCACGTGCGGGGAAGCCAGCCAGTTCCTCGTGGCGACAATGGGGTGCAGATGGGAGTGGGGAAGAGGGAGTTAGAAGGCGGAGGTGGGGGCTAGGGTTGGGATGGGGACAAGGAGGGGGGTGCTCGGTGGGCATTGGGTAGTGGGCAATGGCGTTTGAAGGGGAGGAGGGGCACAAGATGTCCTCCGTACCCACTTCAACCTCGCAAAGGTCCTATGATTTGCGGAGGTTCTGGTGGTCAACCATGACATCTCGTGTCCCCTCAACTTTGACTCCACAATTACCGTGTCAGAGGAGACCGACTATAGCGTCCCCAGATTTCGGATTTCGTATCCGCATGTCTCGGATCGTGTTTCCTTGAATATTCAGATTTTAAATATTGAATCTTCGAATCTGTAAATGTGAAACATTGCTTTATTTTTCAGTTACTATGGCATAACGGGTGAGTTGCATATTTTTCGAGCATTGTGAGGTCAAAATTAGCTAAATCCCTTTCTTTTAGATTTTTAAAACCCCAAAATCAAACCATATATAAAACCCCCCACCATTTCTCTCTCCCCATTTGTCTCCTTCTCCTCCTTCGTTCCATCATCCTCTCCTTCTGTAACGACCCAAGATCCGGATACCGGGAAGAGTCCGATACCATTCGAATCCTGGCCCGCCGCCCACGAACCGGGAGGGTTCGGAAGGGCTAAAAGGAGTGTGGAGGTACAAAGAAATAGGAAATAAAGTAGGATAAATCAACAATTAACAGAAATAAATAAACAACTATAACAGCAGAGTCTAGTCCAACAAAAGTACAGTTTAAGGCAGAGAACGTACCCAACACCGAGTGAACACTCGGCCCGGCGAGCTGGCAACTAAGAACCTCCGAACAGCACCCTCGAACTTCGAGGAAGAACCGTCGCACCTAAAAAGTAGGGGTGAGCCTCGTGTCACTGGCTCAGTAGGGATCCCGTGAAACCCCAACCGAGAACAACGGCGGTAACGGACAGGAAAAACAGCTACAACTACAGCAGGAACAGCGAACCGGTGGCCGGTCAAAACTCGGCACTACAGCTACTCCTACTGTACCGGTCAAAAAAAAGAGAAATCCCGATCTCACAATTGAGAACCGGATGTTGCCGCACTAAAATTCGCTTATTCAAGTGGTTCGTCTATTAAGTGCGTGGGCGTGCCAGTCACCGAAGTGACAATTTGTTCGGGCTCCGAAGAGCCTATGGTGCGCTCGATCTGACTCGGTCAGACGATTGTGTGATTCGTGTCGGGACCAAAACTCGCCTCGCCATAAAGGTCACGGCGTCATTTACATCCCCCATACGAGGGAACACCCTTGATTAATCGCCGGGATTCAGGGCCTCATGGCCAAGAAATCAATTGCATGGAAGGTCTATTACGAGGTATTGAGATCCTCGCGCGAGGGCGAGAAGAAAACCATTCGCGGTCATGTCAGTCGTGTACTGACCATTTAATGTTCGGACGAATGTCTGGCTCGAGAAAATTGCGGTTGTCGCGGGAAAACCAGAACGCATGTATGCCGAGGTACGGTAAATTTATTGTTCGGAAGAGCGGAAAACGTTCGGCTGAGCCTCGGTTGGAGCAGTCAAAAACCAGTAAATCTGTTGGCCCAGTGCAAGAGCAAGCTGCGACCATACTGCGGTGGGCCCCCCGCGGTCGAAACAAGACTTGCATGAGCGTCATTAATATTTTCAGTGCCAAGGGGCAACGATGGAATATCCTTTGAATCGGCTGAAAAGCCCTGTGTCTAGGGAAGCAGACGTTCGAAACGTGTCGGTCATTCGGGAGACCGTTTAATATTCGGACGGGTGTCCGACTTGAGAATATTATAATCGTCGCAGGAGGACCTGGAACATATGTATGCCGTGATACGGCAAATACATTATTCCGAGACACTGAAAACATTCGGTTAAATCTCGGTTAGTGTAGCGGGAAACTAGCGAATTTATTGACCTGGTACGAGATCGAGTCGGGACCATACCGGGGGCGCCTCCCGCGGTCCAAACGGGGCTTACGTGGGCATCATTAATGTTCCCGGTGCCGGAGGGCAACGGGGAAGAGTCCCGGGACTAGATTCCAAAACCAAAACATGTTCGAAAGAAGCAAGCTATAGGCCGAGGGTGTGGGTCAGACAATGACCATAATCGGGATGGACCCGAGGTCCAAGCACAGCTCACAAAGGCCTTATTGATATTCCCATGTATAGGGTCCAGAGATGACATGAGCCATCTCGTTCTATTTAGATTTTTGTCGGTCACTTGCGGACCACTTGATATTCGGACAAGGGTCCATATTGAAGGTGCGACGTAGATAGGAACAACCCCGTACAAATGTATGCCGAGTTTGCGGTAATTTCAATGAAAGGGCGGGAACGAATCCTGATAGGGTGAATCTGATTTGACGAGCTATCGACCCAGAGCAATACCAGGTCACGACCACGTCGGGGTGGGAGCCGTCGGCCATGTTGGTTGCTCATGAGTCTTTCATGTTCAGACACAGGTCCGTAATAGAAACGCGGCAGAAATCGAGGTGAACCTGTTCAAATGTCTGTCGAACATGCGGCAATTTTAATAGTGGCTCGAAAGGGATCCGGCCTGAGAAATGAGTCCGGTTTAATCGGAATGTCGGCCCGGGGCGAGGTCGGGTCGTGGCCGTGTTGAGGCAATCCCCGTGACTCAGGCCTGACCTGCAGGGGCAGCATTGTTATTCCCTTCAGCGCCATGTCGCAAAGAGAGATGGGGCTGCAATGCAGACCCTAACATTTTTTTTATCCGAGATTTTAATTATATGTTCCTCTCTTTCCTCTTGCTGTTCATTTCTTCTTTATGCATTTGTTCCGAATGATTTCTTCCCCCATTTTTATTTATTATTATTATTATTTTCCCTTTTTTTATTATCACTATTTCACATTTTTTTGTTTGTTTCCTATAGATATTCGGATTTCTTTATTTATCACAATTTTCATTAATTTATTTATCATTATTATTATTATCACCAATATCATTATCATTATATGTTATATGTGTATATTTCCCGGAGAGAGAGAGGGCCGCTAGAGGGTGTACCGGCGAGGGGTATGGAGAGCGTGTCGATGAGGGCGTCCCAAGGCGTACCGGCGAAGGGAGAAGAGGGTGCGCCGGAGAAGGCACCAAGGAGAGTGTGCCGGGGAGGGAGTTGGCGGGCATGCCGGGCTAACTCGAAGTCTGTACAACGTCTGCTAGCACGCGCGCAGAGTCTGTACACTATCCATTTGTTGCAACTCAAAGTCTATACACTGGCTGGTTGCTGCAACACAAAGTCTGTACATTGACTGGTTGCATACACACTAAGTCTATACATCCATTGGCTCAAAGTCTATACATTCTCGGACCAAGTCTGTGCATCCCATGTGCTCCATGCATTCAAAGTCTATACATTCCTATCTTTACCTACATTCACTGGTTTAGCAAACACACAAGTCTGTACATTGGTTGCATAGCTTGCCATGCATAGCCGATGCATTCCTCATTTGCTACAAAGTCAAAGTCTGTACATCATCTGCTAGCACACACGCAAAGTCTGTACATCGTCCGTTTGCTGCAACTCAAAGTCTATACATTGGCTGGTTGCTGCAACACAAAGTCTGTACATTGGCTGGTTGCTGCAACACAAAGTATGTACATTGGCTGTTGATAAGTCAGTACATCCTTACTCAAAGTCTGTACATTGTTGTCACAAGCACATTAAGTCCATACATTCGTTCACGGCATGTCTGAACATTCATTTCCAGTGTACATACTTTACTATCTACATTTGTGCAATCCCTCCTGCAAAGTCTATACGTTGCTAAAGAGACGGTGAGCATGAGAGAGAGACGGTGGGGAGAAGAGATGAGGTGGGAGCGTGAGAGAGAGAGAGAGAGAGACGATGGGGGAAGCCGAGAGAGAGAGAGAGACGTCGAGCGTGAGAGAGAGACGGCGGGGAGAAGAGATGAGACGGTGGGGGAGAAAGATGAGGTGGGAGCGTGAGAGAGAGAGAGAGAGAGAGAGAGAGAGAGAGAGAGAGAGAGAGAGAGAGACGATGGGGGAAGCCGAGAGAGAGAGAGACGGCGAGCGTGAGAGAGAGACGGTGGGGGGAGAGATGGTGAGACGGAGGGAGAGGGAAAGAGACAGTGGGGGCGCGAGAGAGAAAGAGACGGTGAGGGAGAGAGAGAGAGAGAGACGGTGAGGGACTGAGAGACGGTGAGAGGGAGAGAGAGACGGCGAGAGAGAGAGAGAGAGAGATACGGTGAGAGAGAAAGAGAGAGAGAGAGACGGTGAGGGGCTGAGAGAGGGAGAGATGGTGGGAGAGAGAAACACCGCTGAGAAGGAGTGTGCCGCTGAAGGGCCAAAAGGGTGTGTCGTTGAAGGGCTGTTAGAGTGTGCCGCTGGAGGATTGATAGGGTGTATCGGCGAAGGCTGGAACAGGTGTGCCGATGAAGGCCCGCTGGGGCACCAAGGGAAAGTGTACCACTGGGGGCTACTATGGGTGTGTCGGCCAAGGTGCCGGAAGGGTATGCCGCTGGGGGAAAGTGCAAGCGCGCCGAGCAAGGCTCCAAAAGGTTTGGTCTGCTAATGGGGCGGGGTGTTAGACCGATCAAACCCATAGGGACCCCCGGCAGGAGGGGAGAAGGTTCAAAGGGCAGACACGGGTGAAGGCGTTGGGCTTTACAGGAGGAGGTTCGTGACCTCAAACCGTTCAAGATGGCGTCGGATCCGGAGGAAACCGTCGGCATGAGGGACGAACACAAACACCGGGAAGTGAAGGGAAAGACGATCAAACGCACTGTGGCCCAAAACCAACGAGACGAAGAGAAAATCCACTGAGGGGGACGATCTTCATTCATGGGGGAGCAGAGGGCCGTGGCCGTCCATATACATTACAAAGCATGCCCGAGCTAAGGTTACAGGCAAGAAAGAAAACCGAAGAACAAAAGAACGGGGAGGGAGAAAAAGAACAAAAGAAGAGGAAGTGTTGGGGATCGAAGCAGGGACGACCGTCCACTGCTCTTTCCCCCACTTTCCCCTACTACATCAAGCCCTCTCTCTGATGCGGGACGGACACGGGAGACGACACTATTAGGTGCCACCCTCGGACTCTAGATGAAGACGCGACTAGCAGCACACACCAGGGAGACACTAAGCCCGACACTACGAGCTCCTAGTGGCAAAACGTCGCTAACAGAAGTGGAAGCTCACTCGTCGTCCCAAGCGAGGGAAAGCGCGGACCGTGCGCGGTTAAGGAACCGGCGGAGGTCAAGGGTAGTCCGACTCAACTTCCGGACTCGGATCGAGTCGCGAGACAGGTCACTCTCACTCTCACAGCGGTGACATGGACACACGGGCTAGTACCTACACTCTCGGCAGCGGCAAAAGACCGTATACTAGCTAAGCAAATGAACGCCAAGAGGTTCGGACCATTACCTCCACGCACCCGGCGTGGCGAAGACAACCCCAGCCGAATTACGAACTCCCGGTTAAACAATATCACAGCAATACAAAGATTTGACCCACTCCATGCAGGGAAGTAAAAGGTCACATGTGGAGCCCGGGAATCACGCAACTCGGGTTGACGGGCAGCATCTTGATGTCGCTCGGCGGTGCCGAACTCCGCGTTTTCGTGCTTTCCGAACGGCGGGTTCTGCGGGCCCGCGCGGCCCACGGATGGCGCTGTCCTCCGGATCTGTGGGGTGGGACCCACTGTGATGGGGACCCCTAGTGGCGCGCCTCCACGGACGGCGATCGGCCGGGAACACCGATCGGGGGTCGATCGGCCCCGATTCCCAATTGTTGAACTAGCTGTCCACGGATTTTGGTTGCGGTCTTCAGGCGCGCGCTCCGGCGAAAACGGTCGCTGCGATTAATCCTGACGTCGGATCGGAACGCATGAGCTATCGTTGGAAAGCTCTCTTCAAGTGCTTCAATCTAGACCCAGATAGATCTGCTGGATCTAGTCGGATCAGAACTTTATTGAATTTACAAGTCCCTATTGTACAGTAACCGAAATCTCAGAGCTGTAGGGTACTTGTCTGAGAACTACCATTGACCGCCTAGTAAACCTCCGATTCAGCTCTTGAGCTCTTCTTAGGAGTTGTAGGGAATCAAACCACGGAACTGGAACTATTTTTAGAATTTGATTTGGAGGAGGTGGCGATTTGTTATGATTTTTGGGGTGACTGGTGGTTGGATCTGGGAACAGGTGGACAGAACTGTAGATGGGTCTGAGAACGAATTTTAGAAAATATGAGATGGGCGAATAAAAAATTGAGAAAAATTGTGGATGAAGGGGTGGATGAATGGAACCCCCAGTAAAATTGGGCGAACCCAAAGAAATCAAAAAGTGGACCTAAGACATGAAACTCAGGGCGGGGATGAATCTGGACAGAACTCTGGCAGAACCAAAATGGAAGAGTGGACGAAAACCAAAAAATATGAAACGAGATCTGAATGGCAAACCAAAATTTGTGGGATGTCTTTGACACCTCTAGAACATCCACTAAAATTCCCAGATCTATCTGAGCTCGTGGATGAGACAAGAAATTCGTGGAAGCTTCTGTGGTACTGCACGGGCAGAACTCCGTTGATGGCGATGGCAGTGCGGTGGCGGCTCGTGGCGGCGGCAGCGATCGTCGGAACCGATACACGAGGCGTCACACCTCAGAATGGAAGCCTTCACAGCTTCAAGGGGGAGAGGGAGGAGAGAGGAGGGGGGCGCACCAGCCCTTGCTCTTGAATTTCTTTGAATCAAATGGCATTAATTCATGAAAATGAGAAATTACAAGTATTTATGTGTTACATCTCAAATCCATTGGCAACCGTTGGATCTATGGGATGGGAATGAGTGGCCTGGATTGAGTGTGACACACACACACAAAAATAATATAATAAAACAAGGAGGGGGGCGGCCCTTGGACCAAGGAGTAGACTGTGGACTTGGTAGGTGGGGGTGGGTGGCCAAATGTGGACTTTCCAAGTCCCTTGTCCCCCACTTGGCCCACCCATCTAGAAGCCTCCATTTGACATGTTGACTGACCCCACATGGGGCCCATGGGTGAGGTGGCTCAATGGGATGGGGCCTGGGGGGCCCGTGGGGCCCACGGGGTCCAAATTGTACATAAGCCCCTCTTACCATCAAAATAGCAAACCGCATACAATGAAATAAACATAAATTACACACACATAAAGTCTAACTAAATATAATAAATGCCGGGACTCAGGGGGGCGTCTCCAGGCTGTCTCCGAGCCAAATAGATGCTAAGGTGGCTCGAGTCGTGCTCCGTGTGCGGTACCGGTGGCTCGGCGTATCGTGCCGCTCAACTGCTCGGGTGTCCGCACCACTCTCTCTCTTACTCTCTTTTCTTTGCCTGGTGGTCGTCAGAAGACTACACGTCGGAGCCCTCTCCCTTTTCTTCTCTCTTCTCCTTCTTCTCGTATGTGGCTTTGTGTCTGTTCGTCTCTTCTCACTGTGCACCTCTTCTCCGTCTCTCCTCTCTCTTTGTCGGAATGGGAGTGGTTTTATACTCCCAGTAGCGGGAGCCCTCGAGCACGGCAGTCGGAGGCGGGAAGTGCTGGGTCATCATGGGGTTTAACCTCCCCGTCCTTCGGTGGCAGAGGGATAGCTTACGTGGCCCAACCTCCAGTTGACACCTCAGACAGCTCACTGCGCGCCGAAGATCCGTAGGGCATGGGCGCAAGATTTGGTCTGCCGGACGTGTCGTTGAAATGGCTGGACGTCGTGCCGCTGGCGGGCTCAGCAAGTGTACCGCTGAGAGGGCCAAAAGGGCGTGCCGCTGGAAGACACGGCAAGCGTGCCGCTGAAGAGCCCAAAGGGCGTGCCGCTGAAGGGCGTTGGGGGCGTGCCGCTGAAGGGCCAACGGGGTGTGCCGCTGAAGGCCTGAAATAGCGTGCCGTTGAAGGCTTCCAGGGTGTGCCGTTGAAAGCCAAAGGGGGCGTGCCGTTGAATGGGCTTCAGGGCGTGCCGTTGAAGGCCAAAGGGGTGTGCCGTTGGAGGCCCAGTGGCGTGCCGCTGAAGGGCTTCAGGGCGTACCGCCGAAGGCTAGGGGTGTGCCGCAGAAGGCCACCCTGGGTGTGCCGCTGAAGGCCACCAGGGTGTGCCGTTGAAGGCCATCAGGTGTGCCGCTGAAGGCCATCAGGGGTGCATTTCTTAGCCCGTTGTGAGCACGAGTCGTGGCCCGTGGTTTGTGGGGCTCTTGAAGGCTGATCTCTCTTTGCTGTCGTGACTATGGAGGCGGCCTCACACAGCGTGTGTTGATATTCAGAGAGTCCGGATGGCCCTCTTTCTTCGCAGTCTCTTCGGCTGAAGTTGTTGTCGATGCCGGGCTAACTGGGACGTATGGGCATGCAATTTTGCACGTCCACACTGGACCACTCTAACACCAGGCCTACCAAGGACACACTCACGGTAGCTTCGCCGTGAAGGCCTGTCCTCCTAGACAAGGCCAACCTGGATCATGCTGTCCAAGGTAGGGTCACGACCACGCTGTCGTGAACACGACTCTAACAAGACGCAACCTCGGTGAAGCCACTGGCACTCTGGCCACTACCTCGGAAACACCGGACGGTCCAGAAAACCACGTCTCGCAGATGGGAAAATGAAACCAGAACAGGAGAGTCACGTCTCACGTGATAGGAGTACCTGTCCACCAGAAGCAAGGTCGGATGCGTCCACTGACGACTTAAACTGCGCCTCAGGTGTCCCCCTCGACCCCTGGTGGAATGGGGGACACCGTACAAGTAACCACAGAACAAGTGACTAGTTGGGGTCGCGCTCATCAGCGCGGGTCCAACTACCCCAAACCACGTGTGCACACACAGACCATGCGTCCCAGGTCTGGCCCTCTGACTGGTTTTCCCCTCAGCCGGACTCTGGCTGCAAGACGTGGGGCCCGACGGTAACCAGCCTAAAAACCATCTCTCTGGGTAGCCTCGCCACCACTCCCTGGTGGGACCACTCGCGTGTCGGAAGGCTACGACTAGTGGGGAGTCACTGATGTGACCACTCTCTAAGGAGAAACTCCGAGAACCACGCTCGCACCCTACGCGAAAGTCGAGAAGAACCAAGTGGCACCGAGCCACTACACTCTGGACAGTCCTCTAGACTTACTAAATCCAACGATCCTTGAGTCACAAGACTCGGGGTCAAGACCATCGTACGCAACGGCACAATGCCGTTAATCTAGCCTAATCCCTAGGTTTAAAACCACGGTAGCACGAATATCGAGGTAGCTCACGAGCCGCCGAGACCATCCCCTCAAAAGTGAACTCAAGAGACCTCCAGCCCTACGCTGGGTAACCGGACTCACAGTCCAAGGCCACACACGGCCCACGCGAAAAGCACAGAAGCATAATTCCCAAGGCAGCTCAAAGGCCACCACGTCGATTCCCCATTCCTGGGAAAAGCGAAAAACCTCCAGCCCCAGGCTGGATGACTGGACTCGCAGTTCAAGGCTACACACACGGCCCAGTCGGGAATCATCTTCCGTCGAAACCTCCGACATGCGGGGGAACCCCACCGCACTCACACCGATACACGGTCACTCGATCGAGCATAACACAAAAGCCCGAAACACATGGGGTCACCCGGACCCACCACACCTACGGGCACGCTAATCGAGGGAACCCGGTACCTCCAGACATCCCAGAAACATGGTCACGGAACTCAAGGGATGTTCGAGACACTCACGAGGCCGATGGTCAACCACTGGGTCACAACCGGGTCGACCGGAGACCAACACGACGATAACCGACACGACTAGCACGAAGAATCTCCTAGCGGTCTACACCTGGACCGCTAACGCCAGCCTAGCAGTCTACCCCTAGACCGCTAAGCCTCAAGAACTCGTAACCCCTAGCAGTCACCTCTCGGACTGCTAGGCAGGTGGCGGTCTTTTGCCTGACCGCTAGGCGATGCCTAGCGGTCGACTGTCGCGAGACCGCTACTCGACCGACCTCGAACGACTCCAAAATAGAAAACGGTCTTGCCCTGACCGCTACTAGGAGCATGGCGGTCTACCCATGGACCGCGAGGCACTGTAAAGAGGTCTACCTCTGGACCGCTAAAATCCCTGGCGGTCTATCGCATGACCGCCAGCCTTGAACCGACATAGAGGGAACCCTAGTGGTCTCCACATGACAGCTTGGCGCCCCTAGCGGTCTCTGGAAAGTCCATTCCACATCCCGAGCCCAAAAACGGCAGAAATCACGGGGAAGTCCATTCCATGCCCCGTTCGCGCCCACGCGAAGGGGAAAACAAGGGGAAACTAGTCTCCAGCCTCCCTAGCACCGAGAGGACTCATTCAAACCCCAAAAATGTGATCAAAACTCTAGATCCGGCTCACACCCCAAAAATATGGATTTTCTCCAAATCGCTCAAATAAGCCCACTCGGCTCACCACGGCCTACCAGATTCGCGGGAAAGGAAGTACACGAGCTGGGGGTCCATCTCCCTACCTCCACCGAAGATTCCGCGCCCCGAGGACGCCAATCCGTGAAGAAATGCCGTTTAAACCCTCGCCGGCTCGCGATCCCACGAACCGCCTCCACCATCGCGATCCTCGTCCCGTGCCCGTCGCTCCACGCCCCACGAGCCACTCCGCCCCGCCCTCGTCGCCTCCGTCGGCCGCCCGGAGTGAGAGGGGGACAGGAGAGAACATGAGAGAAGAGAGAGGGAAAAGGGAGAGAAATGAGAGATGGGGAGAGAGAGAAAAAGGAGGTTATATATATAGAAAATTAAGAAATTTCAGAAAATATCAAAAAATAGAAAAATACCCCACGTGATCCTCGAAAAACACACAACGCAGTGATAACATCCCGGTGTCGGATAACGCAACGGTTCACCCTACACGGGGTTCCGAAGGTCCGACTGACGAAAAACACGCGTAAAACCCAAAATGTGACCTGGGACCCACACATGCGCTCTGAAAATTCCAGAAAAATACCGGCATGCTCCTCACAACGCCACAGACCCAAGGAAATTCACGGGCACACCACCAATGGGTCCGGCAATCTGGGATAAAAGTCCGAAGCTCACTCGGACACAATCCGCAACCCGCGAAAAGATGATCCGAAACCCACGAATCCAGATCCGAGAAATATCCGAAAAACCAGGGGCATTACACCTTCCCTCCTCCGGGTGGCCGACAGCGGCGTGGAGGGTGAGGTGGTTGGACAATGGCGGTGGCAAGCAGTGAGGACAAGAGCGGGATCGTGCGATGGAGCGGCGACAGTTCGCTGGCGGAGGTGGAGGACTGGCCAAGGGAGATTCATTGTTTTGGTGTGGATCCGGCGTTTTTAATGCGGTAAAGCTTTGTGAGAGACAAGGGGATGCCGAGGTGAGACCGAGAGAGGGTTTATTTCGAGTTTTGGGGAAGAAGCATTGTAATGCCCTGGGTTTTTTGGATCTGGATCCGTGGGTTTCGGATCGCTTTTTGTGGGTTGCGGATTCTGTCCGATTGAGCTTCGGACTATTTTTACCAGATTGTCAGACCCATTGGTGGTGTGCCCGTGAGTTTCCTTGGGTCCGTGGTGTTGTGAGGAGCACGCCGGTATTTTTCTGGAATTTTTGGAGCCCCTTTGTGGGTCCCGGGTTGCGTTTTAGGTTTTACGCGTATTTTTCGTCTGTCGGACCTTCGAAACCCCGTACAGGGTGAACCGGTGCGTTCTCCGACACCGGGACGTTATCACGGCGATCAGCGTGTTCCGAGGATCGCGGGGGTATATTTTTTCTATGTTTTCATATTTTTCAAAAAAATCGGATTTTTTATATAGCCCCCCATTTCTTTTTTCTTTTTCTATTCTTTTTCTTTTCTTATTCTTCCTCCTTTCTTCCTCCCATGAAAGACCGGCGCCCCTCTCCTCCCCCTCTCCCTTGGATGCGGCGGCGTACTCCCCTCCGGCTGGAGACGGCGGTGGGTGACGGCACGGCAACGGCGGTGGCGGTGTGGTGATCGTGGCGGCGTGCGTGGTTCGTGGGACGCTCGGGAAGATCGAGGGTTTCACGGCGTTTTCTTCGCGGAGCGGCGTCGCGGCGCGTAGAATCTTCAGTGGAGGTAGGGAGATGGACTCTCAGCTCACGTATTTCCATTCCCACGGATTTGGTAGACCGTGGCGGGCCGAGCGTGGGTTTATTGCCCTTTTGGGGAAAAACCATGATTTTGGGGTGTGAGCCCGATCTAGCGTTTTAATGTGTTAATCGGTGGTTGAGGGCATCATCGAATGCCTAAGGGCTTGGGGAAGGGTTTCCCCTTTGTTTCCCCATCACCCGGGGGTGATTGGGGCGTGGAATAGGTTTCCCGCCATTTTCCCGTTGTTTCGGGTTCGGGACGCCTTAGCGGTCGTTCCAGAGACCGCTAAGGGTTCCAGCGGACCAAGGGTAGACCGCTATGGGTCTCCCTGTGTCGGTTCAAGGCTGGCGGCCACGCGATAGACCGCCAGGGTCTTTGGTGGCCCAAGGTTAGACCGCTAAGACCGCTTGAGCTTCGTGTGTTCCGAGGGTTTGGCGGCCCATAGGTGGACCGCCAGGGCAGTTGGCGGTGCAGCAATAGACCGCTAGTCCCTGCTTAGCGGACCAAGTGTAGACCGCTACGGTCCGGTGATTTCAGCATGTGGCGGTCCAAGGTTAGACCGCTATACCTTGTGGCAGTTTAAGTTTAGACCGCTAGGAGTTTTCCATGCTTGCGATGTCGGGATTCGCGTTGTGTTGGTCTCCGGTCGACCCGGTTGTGACCCAGTGGTCGACCTTCGGCCTCGTGAGTGTCCCGGATACCCCGTGAGTTCCGTGTCCGTGTTTCTAGAGTGTCGGGAGGTGCCATATTATCTCGGTTAGCGTGCCCGTAGGTGTGTGTGTTCCGAACATTGTGTTACGCTTGATCGAGTCACCGTGTATCAGTGTGTGTGCGGTGGGGTTTCCCCCGCATGTCGTAGGTTTCTCCGGAAGACGATTTCCGAGTGGCCAAGTGTGTGGCTTTGGACTGCGAGTCCAGTTATCCAGCCTGGGGCTGGAGGTTTCCCGCTTTTCCCTGGGATGGGGAAATCGGCGTGGCGGCTTGTGAGCTGCCTTGGGAATCACACTTCTGTGCTTTCTGCGTGGGCCATGTGTGTGGCCTGTGGACTGTGAGTCCAATTACCCAGCCTGGGACTAGAGAGTTTCTTAGTTCCCTTTTCAAGGGAATGGTCTCGGTGGCTCGTAAGTTGTCTCGATATTCATACTACCGTGGTTTAGACCTAGGGATTAGGCTAGATTAACGACGACGTGCCGTTGTGTACGACGGTTTTGACCCCGAGTCTCGCGACTCAAGGACCGTTGGATTTAGTGAGTCTAGAGGACTGCTCAGAGTCCAGTGGCTCGGTGCCACTTGGTTCTTCTCGACTTTCGCGCAGGGTGCGTGTGTGGTGCTCGGAGTTTCTCTTTGGAGAGTGGTCACATCAGTGACTCCCCACAAGTCGTAGCCTTCCGACATGCGAGTGGTCCCACCAGGGAGTGGTGGCGAGGCTACCCTAGAGAGACGGTTTTAGACTAGTTTCCGTCGGGCCCCACATCTACTAGCCAGAGTCTGGCTGAGGGAAAAACCAGTCAGAGGGCCAGACCAGAGACGCACGGTCTGTGTGTGCATAAGTGGTTGGGGGCAGTTGGACCCGCGCTGATGAGCGTGACCCCAGCTAGTCACTTGTTCTGTGGTTACTAGTACGGTGTCCCCATTCCACCAGGGGTCGAGGGGGGCACCTGAGGCACGGTCTAAGACGTCAGTGGACACATCCGGCCTTGCTTCTGGTGGGCAGGTACTCCTGTCACGTGAGACGTGACTCTCCTGTTTCCGAGTTCCGTTTCCCGTCTGCGAGACGTGGTTTTCTGGACCGTCCGGGGTTTTCGAGATAGTGGCCAGGGTGCCAGTGGCTTCACCGAGGTTGCATCTTGTTTGTGCGATGCCCGCGACCAGGTGGTCGGGGTTGCACATTGGACAGCGTGTCTAGGTTGACCTTGTCCTGGGAGACATGCCTCTATGGCAGGGTTTCCGTGGGTTTTATCTCGGTGAGTGGTGTTAGTGTAGTCCGGTTCCCAACTGCGAGATCAGAATTTCACTTTCTGCTTGACCGGTAAAGTGGGAGTAGTTGTAGTGCCGAGTTTTGACCGGCCACCGTGTTTACTGTTCCTGCTGCTGCTGTTGTTCTTGTAGTTACTGCTTTCCGTACGGTCATTGTTCTCAGTTGGGGTTCCGCGGGATCCCTACTGAGCCAGTGACAGGAGGCTCACCCCTGCGTTTCAGGTGTGGCGGTTCTTCCTCGAGGTTCGAGGGTGCTGTTCGGAGGTTCTTAGTTGCCAATTCGTCGGGCCGAGTGTTCACTTGGTGATGCGGGACGGACCATGGACTCGACTCCAAAATGATATGCGATCCTCGGACTCTAGGTGAGCTCGCGATTGTCCCTTAACTAGGGAACCGTCGGACGTGCGCAGTTGAGAAACCGGCAGTGAGATAGGGTGGTCAACTCTCTCTTGTGCCCGGATCGGGTCACGGGACGGTATCACTCTCTCTCGCAGCAGCGGTGATACAAAAATATAGCAAGCTAGATACCCCTACACATGCTCTCTAGCAGTGGCATAAACAAATATATATGAAGTAAGCAAAATGCCGAGTATAGGAGCGAATACGATACCTCCACGCTCTCGGCGTGGGGAAGACGGACCCGACCGAACTCGTACTCCCGGGACAGTTAATACATGAAGATTATAGCAATGAGTTATAGCCCACTCCACGCAGGGAGCTAAAGGGTGACACAATGGGGTCCGGGAGGACCGATTTCGGGTTGACGGGCGGCTTCTCGCGTAGCTTCGGCAGCACCCGAACTCGTGACGGTGGGGCCCACGTGCTGTCCGAAGGGGCCGTGTGGGACCCGGTGGCACCGCTGTAGTGGGGGATGCCTGGATGACCGCTCCCTGGAGTGGAGGCGCGCTGGTTCGCCAGCCGGAGGCCGGGCGGCTCTGATCGGCACCGGTCGGAATAACCGGCCGCAGATCTGCCGGTTCTGTCTTTCAGCGCGCGACCCGACGAGATTGCTCACTGCGACCAGCCCCGACGTCAGAATGCGACGAAACTGGCACCGTTGGAAGGCTGATTCGAAGCGATTCAACCCTATGAGATTACAGAAAAATAACCAGCTCTGTACTTCTTGTTGGCGAATTTTGAAAGCTTCTGTTGTACAGTACCCGAGTTCTCAAATCAATAGGGAACTTGTCTGAGAACTGGCGTTGACTGATAGATAGACCTTCGATTCAGGAGTTGTGTTCTTCGGAAAAGTTGTAGGAAATTGAACGAGGAAAACGGAAATAATTTGTATGAAAAGATTGGTGGAGGCTATGATTTGTTATGATTTTTTCACTAGAAGGTGGTCGGATCTAGAATCTGGCTGGCAGCACTATAGATGGCTCCGAAAATGAATTTTGCAAAATAGATGAAAGGCTGATCAAAAATCAGGAAAATTAATGGAGTGAGGGGACGGTGGAAAGAACTCCCATTAAAATTGGGAGGGTTTGGAAAAATCAACAAGATGGTCGGAGGGGGGGATTATAGGGGTGATGTCACACAGATCTAAAACTGGGCAGAACTGGGAAATAGAAACACACGAAATTTGAAAAATAGTAAATGATGGAATTTGGACGGGATTTTTTTTGTGGTTTTGGGGATTGAAGATAGGAACACACCATAAAGTTTTAAAATCTATAAGAACTCGGGGCCGACTGCAGAATTTCATGGAAGGGGTTATTGTTGGCTGAAGACAGAATTTCGACGGTGGCTCGGTGGCGGTCCGATGGCGGCACGAACGGCGGCGGCACAGATCACAACCAGAGATTGAGGGGAGGGGATAGAGATGAAACCACTCTAGAATTGGGGGTTGGAGGAGATGAAACCAGGGGGAGGGAGCTGGGGGCGCAAGAAGCCTTCTTGGCAATCAACAATTTTCTATCTTTTTCATTAATTTCCACATGAAAATACAACCTTTTATATGCTAGGTATCAAATCTAATGTAGACCCTTGGATCTAGGGATGGTGAATGGAGGGCTGGGATGAAGTGTGAACAACACACAAAAAATACAATTAAATAAAAGGGAAGGGGGCGGCCTATTGACCAAGGGAGGGGGTTGGTGGCCAACCTTTGGAATGTTGACCCCTTTGTCTCCCATGTGTCCATATGACTAGTCCAACCTTCTAGATGTCCACCTAGGATGGTTGACCAGCCCCACAAGGTGACATGGAACAATGGGAAAGGGCTGAGGGCCCTCTAGCTGGACCTACTACACAATTGCACAAAAACCCATGTAATCCAAGGGAATGACGCATTGGCTTACAAAGCCGTACAATTGCGCATATACTTTCCCAAGGATATGAACACAAACTAAAAGGACATAAAGGCAAAAGAAAAGGTACATGCTCAGCGTCGATTCCCATCAACTCTCCCCGGGTGGGAGGAACTCGACCCCGTCGAGTAGGGGTATGGATGCTCGAGTACTCCGGCAGATCCGTCACTTTGCCAAGTAACGCGGGTACGCTCCACTCCAAGTGATCGTCACCTGCTCATCCCATATATACTCGATATGCGCGAACTGCTATGGGCTAAAGGTGGACACTCCGGGTGGGGCACTCTCAAAAGGGAAGGAAGCAGCTCAAAGACTCACTATGAATCACCGCTGAGTCCCTATAGGTGACTTATCCGGGTATAGATGTAGAACCGATCCCATACTCATCGAGCGAGTCCACTCGCCTCTTACTCATAAGAGATCGACAACGAGCTTACACAAGACACATGCAGACACACCATGCACTAACACACATATGCAAACCACACAAATAAGAAACAGACTCATGCATGACTCTAGACAAATCTATGGTTAGTCCGACCCGTACATGGGTGACGGCGGACCAGGACACCCGAATGTGTGCCATGCATGCATTTGACGTAACCGGAGGTTGACGTCATGGGGAACTCCTAGACACCCTACGATGCACCAATCATGGACATTGGGCTTGGGTGTGGGAAGTCCGGGAGGTGCGGGTGGTCTAGATGGATCGGGGAAACCAAAGTTTTCATTACCCCCAAATGAAGGTTCGGACCTATGGCTATGTGGAGTTTGCTTGGCCCAAGTGGAAAAGGTGGGATAGTGAACTCCGCGGAAGAAGTGTAGTGAGTATGAAAACTCGGGAGGTTCACAAGTGAAGGGGTCAAAAGGGTCGAGGAAGGTATGACCCCATGAAGTGGGTTCTCCCATGACTCGGTCCCAATTTAAGAATGCATAATCACCGTCATACATTGTGAGCGGTGGGACGACGGACATGTGTAGAAAATAAGATTCATCCCTTGGGTAAAAGGGAATGAAGTCGGACTCGGCCGGCATCGGGAGGAGTAGAAGAATCTCCGTGGTGACACATCCCATGGTGCACACGGAGGTAATGGACCCTAAGGCCGGATGGGTGAAGCTAAGACTAGCGGGTTGGTCAAAGCCTCGGGCCAAAAGATGCGTCAACTTCCATTGTGAATCTAATCCCATAATAAGGTCATCCAAAGTATCGACATGGTGACTAGACTGAAAAGTTGTGTGGTAGGAGTTGACGGGTACCAATGGTAGTGTGGGGTCCATGGGTGGGTAAGGGGGTGGGACCAAGCCATCCTTGAGCCAACGAAAAAGTGGCTCGACTATGTATAGCGTCCCCGTAAGAAACACGGGTGGCTCGGCTTTTGGTGGCCCCAAACATGATGGTTCCGAATAAAGTTCGGAAGTAGATGGCAATGGAGCTCTAGGGAAGGTGTTCCCCGACTGAGGTGGCGAAGGCCATGGTGTAGGCGGTCCGATCGGATCGGGACTCGGTTGGGAGGTAGATGCTTGCCAAAGGATTCGACCTCTAGAGCGAGAAAATCGAGACTCAAATGGTTCGACTTCTAGAGCGACCTTATAGGCCTGTGCCAGAGAGAATGTGTCGTGGACAAGGCATTCAATTTGGAAGTGAAGCCGCAAACCTTCCCGGAACTCTAAGGCAGTCGTGATGCTATCCTCTCCAACTCCATATTCCATCCGGTACTTATCATAGTCCCGAATGTACTCGGACACGGACCTATCGCCTTGGACGGGTCGACATGGGTTGGCCATAGTTGCCAAAATGTGGGAATGGATCCCTAGGAATGGATATGCAAGGCCATTTGAACAAGACACTAGACCGACTATGCAAGGTTGGGATGCATGCACACTAAGGACAAGACACCAAGACTCGGTACGTGGCGGAGTTAACAGATCCGAAGATCACTCGCGTAAGTGTGCGGCCTTCCCGATAGGCGTAGCCTAACGTTCGGACAACACCTTTTGATATACCAGGTTATTGGGATGTGATGCAACTCCTAAGACCGATTTAGACACTTAGACTTAAATGACACACTTTTTTTTTTTGGACACCCTAGACTCAACTGGCGCTCTGATACCAAATTGATGCGGGACGGACCACGGACTAGACTCCGAAATGATATGCGATCCTCGGACTCTAGGTGAGCTCACGATTGTCCCTTAACAAGGGAAGCGTCGGACGTGCGCGGTTGAGAAACCGGCAGTGAGCTAGGGTGGTCAATTCTCTCTTGTGCCCGGATCGGGTCACGGGACGGTATCGCTCTCTCTCACAGCAGCGGTGATACAAAAATATAGCGAGCTAGATACCCCTACACATTCTCTCTAGCAGTGGCATAAATAAATATATATGAAGTAAGCAAAATACCGAGTATAGGAGCGAATACGATACCACCACGCTCTCGGCGTGGGGAAGACGGACCCGGCCGAACTCGTACTCCCGGAACAGTTAATACATGAAGATTACAGCAATGAGTTACAGTCCACTCCACGCAGGGAGGTAAAGAGTGACACAATGGGGTCCGGGAGGACCGATTTCGGGTTGACGGGCGGCTTCTCGCGTAGCTTCGGCAGTACCCGAACTCGTGACGGTGGGGCCCACGTGCTGTCCGGAGGGGCCGTGTGGGACCCGGTGGCACCGCTATAGTGGGGGATGCCTGGATGAGCGCTCCCTGGAGTGGAGGCGCGCTGGTTCACCGGTCGGAGGCCGGGCGGCTCCGATCGGCACCGGTCGGAATAACTGGCCGCGGATCTGCCGGTTCTATCTTTCAGCGCGCGACCCGACGAGATTGCTCACTGCGACCAGCCCCGACTTCGGAATGCGACGAAACTGGCGCCGTTGGAAAGCTGCTTCGAAGGACTTCAACCCTATTTGATTACCGAAAAATAATCAGCTCTGTACTTCTTGTTGGCGAATTTTGAAAACTTATGTTATACAGTGCCCGAGTTCTCAAATCAATAGGGAACTTGTCTGAGAACTGGCGTTGAATGATAGGTAGACCTCCGATTCAGGAGTTGTGTTCTTCGACAAAGTTGTAGGAAATTGAACGAGAAAAATGGTAATAATTTGTATGAAAGGATTGGTGGAGGCTATGATTTTTTATGATTTTTTCACTGGAAGGTGGTCGGATCTGGAATCTGGCTGACAACACTGTAGATGGCTCTGAAAAAAAAATTCGAAAAATGGATGGAAGGCTGATCAAAAATCAGGAAAATTCATGGAGTGAGGAGACGGTGGACAGAACTCCTAGTAAAATTGGGAGGGTTTGGAAAAATCAACAAGATGGTCGGAGGGGGGGGATTACAGGGGTGCTGTCACACAGATCTGAAACTGGACAAAACTAGGAAACAGAAACACACAAAATTTGAAAAATAGTAAATGATAGAATTTAGACGGGATTTTTTTTTGTGGTGGTGGGGATTGAAGATAGGAACACACCATAAAATTTTCAGATCAAGAAGAACTCGGGTCTGACTGCACAATTTCGTGGAAGGGGCTGTTGTTGGCTGAAGATAGAACTTCGATGGTGGCTCGGTGGCGGTCCGATGGCGGCACGAACGGCGGCGGCGGCGGCACAGATCACAACCAGAGATTGAGGGGAGGGGATAGAGATGAAACCAATCTAGAATTGGGGGTTGGAGGAGATGAAACCAGGGGGAGGGAGCTGGGGGCGCAAGAAGCCTTCTTGGCAATCAATAATTTTCCATCTTTTTCATTAATTTACACATGAAAATACAACCTTTTATATGCTAGGTATCAAATCTAATGTAGACCCTTGGATCTAGGGATGGTGAATGGAGGGCTGGGATGAAGTGTGAACAACATAAAAAAATACAATTAAATAAAAGGGAAGGGGGCGGCCTATTGACCAAGGGAGGGGGTTGGTGGCCAACCTTTGGAATGTTGACCCCTTTGTCTCCCATGTGTCCATATGACTAGTCCAACCTTCTAGATGTCCACCTAGGATGGTTGACCAGCCCCACAAGGTGACATGGACCAATGGGAAAGGACTGAGGGCCCCCTAGCTGGACCTACTACACAATTGCACAAAAACCCAAGCAATCCAAGGGAATGACGCATTGGCTTACAAAGCCGTACAATTGCGCATATACTTTCCCAATGATATGAACACAAACTAAAAGGACATAAAGGCAAAAGAAAAGGTACATGCTCGGCGTCGATTTCCATCACTTGGCATGTGGTACGTTTTACTGCTTTAGACTGTACTTTCTGTTGGACTGGACTCTGCTGTTGTAGTAGTTGTTTATTTATTTCTGTTAATTGTTAAATTATCCTGCCTTATTTCCTATTTCTTTGTACCTCCACACTCCTTTTAGCCCTTCCGAGCCCTCCCGGCTCGTGGGCGGCGGGCCAGGATTCGAATGGTATCGGACTCCTCCCGATATCCGGATCTTGGGTCCTTACAGTTGGTATCAGAGCGGTGGTCGTGGACGTACATAGGAATTCAAGATATTGCAGTGATCGGAGTCCATAAGGTCCAGTACAGTCGGTAGCTGGCATAGGGTTTCGTGCATGTTTTTCGCTTTGTTTCTAGCTTGAGAGCTTGAGTGCGCGGCGTTGGTGCTGTGAAGGTTGTTGCTGTTCGCGGCTTCCATGCCGGCGTGGGGTCTAAGGATCGAGGTCGAGAGCTTTCTCCCTCATCGGTTGTGGCCCCGGTTGTGCAGCGTTGGGCAGAGGTTGCCGGCAGGTGCGTTGCTGCGGTGCTATGTTCGAGGTGTTTGCAGCAAGGTCAGGTGGCTGGCGAGGATTGTTCGTGGTTAAGTGGCCGTGAGTGTGCTCTGAGGGAGCTGTCGTTGTGTTTGGCCACTCCAGCTTGAGGTTTATCCAGCCCCTGAGGTGTTAAGGTTGTGGTTTAAGGTGGCAGAGCAGGTGTTCTGATCGAGAGGTGTGCTCGGGTGAGCGGAGGATCTTCTCGGTGAGCTGTTGTTTCATCGAGCCTGATGTTCTTGTCGTGCTCTGTGGCGTCAGAAATGACGGGTCGGTCCCGATTATTTTACGGATTTCGAGGCAGGATTGGGCTGTGGTGTCCCAGTAAGTTCTTGCTCCTGTGCTCTTGTGTGCGAATGGGTGGTGTTCGCCCTGGTCTTGGTTTGAGATAAGAAGGTTCCGTGGCGAGTTTTGGGACTCGAGGATGAGCGTCAGCGGTTGCTGATCATGGCTCATGTTGCGGCTCTTGGCATGGTGTGTTGTAGTTCGAGGAATTTGTAATATCCCGGACCTTTCGGATCCTTCTTCATGGGTCCCGGATCTGATTTCTCGGAGTGTTCGGCTCCGTTGTGTCCGAAATTTGGTTTTGGACATCTTTCATGTGCGGATCGGCACGATCCGGAGTCGTTTCGGAAGCCCGGAGGCGTTCCGCAGCTTTTCCGCGCGTGTTTTCCGATTTCCGGTGTGTGTTTCGGCAATTCCTTGGGAACCTCGCTGCGGGTGAACCGGGTCGTTCACCTGGGCACGAGTGGTACCGTTGCGATCGGTGCGTTCCGAGGATTTCGGAAACGTAATTTTTTATTTTTCGATATTTTTTGGATTTTCCGGATTTTCTATAAATACCCCCCTTTTTCTCTCTCCCCCTCACCCTTCTCCTTCTTCTTCTTCCTCCTTTCTCCCCCACCGTGAGGCGCCCCCCTCTTCCTCTCTTCTTCATCCGGCGAGACCGCGGCGAGCCCCTCCGGCTGCAGACGGCTGTGGGTGAAGGCGCGGTGACGACGGCGGCGACGAGGTGCGTGTGGTGGCGTTCGTGGATCGTGGGAAGCTTGAAGAACGAGGGTTTTTCAAAGCGATTTCTTACGTTCGAGGACGATCCGGCGGAGCATTCGCTCCATTGAGGTAGGGTGACGTTCCCTAGCTCCTAACTGTTCATTTCCATGATTTATAGGCCGAGGGGAGGCCGAGAGGGGCTTGATTGAACATGTTTGGGGTTTTTTCATGTTTGGGGAGAGCTCGCCCGATCTATGGATTTGATGCATGATTTCACGTTTTGATGGCCTAGAATCATGCTAGGGGTCCCCAGGGGTCTTCCCCTTTAATTTCCCCCTCTCCGGTGGAGGCATGGGGGCGTGGTTGAAGTGTTTGGGCTTTCCCGCCGTTTTCACCGTCAGGTGCGTGTGACGGTCCTTCCAGGGACCGTCACACGATGTGACGCGCCTCGAGGGGGCCGTCACATGCCCTTTGTTAGCCTTTGGGGGTCAGGGACTGTGACGGTCCCACGACAGACCGCCACTTGTAAGTGACGCACCTGGGCTGGGCCGTCAGGGGCTTTCCGACCGTTATCTTTTGACCGTTGGGGGTTTGCGTGTGTAACGCGCTAGGGCGGGTGCGTTACATCCGCGTAACGCGCCAGGGTGAGCGCGTTACTTCCTGAGTCACCCCCAAGTGTGAGGGGCGCGTAACGCGCTAGGCCAGGCGCATTACATTCGTGTAACGCGCTGGGGCAAGCGCATTACATCTTGCTTTCACGCTGAGAGCGTGAGGCGCGTGTAAAGCGCCAGGGCAGGCGCGTTACATTCGCGTAATGCGCTAGGCCAGGCGCGTTACTCCCTGCGTTCCTCTGGCCGTGTAACGGCCTGCGTTGGGCCGTCAGGCTTCCTGTGACGGTCTCGCCTAGACCGTTACAGCCATGTGACGGTCCTAGGGTGGACCGTCAGGTGCCTGGTTGCCCCGAGAGGGTTGCAACCCCGTTTTTAGTCCAACTGTGGCCACCGTGCGACGGGGCCGGTGCATGGGGTGGTCCCCGTGCGTCGTCGGATGCGGGTGTCATTTTCTGTGACTTGAGAGTCTACTCCTTCAGTGACCCTCCACTAGTCGTAGCCTACCAGTACGCGGTATCGGTCGCACCAGGGAGTGGTGTACGGGCTTACCCCGAGGACGGTTTTGGACTGGTTTCCATCGGGCCCCTCGTCGTTAGCCAGAGTCCGGCTATAGGGGAAAAATCGGTCAGAGGACCAGACCTAGGACGCATGGTCTGTGTGTGCACACGTGGTTGGGGGTGGTTGGACCCACGTCGACGGGCGTGACCCCAGCTAGTCACTTGTTTGTGGTTACTTGTACGGTGTTCATGCCTTGGGTAGGCGCTACCTCGTCAGGCAGTTCACCTGCGGTGCGGTGTAAGTCGTTAGGGGATGCTACCGACTGTGCTTCTAGTGGGAGGTACTTCTGTCGAGTGCGGAGTGTCAGACTGTGAGTTTCGTGGCTTTGACCTTCGGGTTTGCCGGGTCGACCGTTGAGTTTCGGTTGTCTCACCGTGACACGTGTGCCGGTTTACGTGTCGTAGGACCTTTGTTTTGTATAGTACATGGCTTTCCTTTCCGAGATACTCTCCTACCGCTAGCGTAGTGGTTTCCCGTTTTACGAGGTAGGATTCGAGTGATCCCTACTGAGTCTTGTTCCGAGACTCATTCCTTGCGTGTTTTCACCGTGTTTCAGGTGAGGCACCGCCCCAGAGGAGCGCGGCTGGGGCGCAGCGTGGTGCGGGTGCCCAGAGGTAGTGCCAGAGGTCAGAGCTGGGGGATGCCCCGTGTAGCTGTACTTTCTTTTCTTGTCTCTGTACTAGTTGTGGACTACTGTTATTTTGTTATTGTTATTTTTTGGACCATGTAAAATGTTAATTTATTTTCTGCTTAATATTATAACTGTTTAATTTCTGTAATTACTTGTGATACTTGTGTAGTTTCCACACATTCCTTCTAACCCTTCCGAGTCTTCGGACTCGTGGGTGGCGGTGCGAGTCTCGGGTTATCGGGCCTTCCCGGTAATCGGATTTTCGGGTCATTACAGAATCGCTGGGGTAGTGCATCGAGAGATGCTGTGATTGTGGTTTGACGTGACACTCGCCGAGTGTGTCGGAGGTGCTGACCTGACGAGGTAATGATTTTCTCGGTGTTGGAAGGTGCTGTTCCCAGCATGCGCGAGGTTTGAGGTCAGGTCGAGCGTGGAGTTCTTCCGTTTGTCGGAGGTATGTTCATTTCTCCTTTGGTTAGGGAGATTGTGTTTGGCTAAGGTTCGTCGTCTTGCATTGCGTGTTCGGATTGGTTGGCCTCGCGTGCCATGAAGTCTGTGCGAGACGAGTTCTACGTTTTGGCAAGGTGGTTGCCGATGAGAGTTGTGCCCATTTCCCTGGTGTGTACGGGTGATGGCGCTGTTCCGGAAGGACGAGTGCTGGTTGGGCGGTGTTCGCATTCTTGGCTGGTGTTGGAACTTTCTGATGCGTGGCGGTTCGAAGCCTGCAGAGTTACAGGGGATTGCCGGATTTGGGAGAATCTGTGCTTTGGGGTTCGAGGTAATGGAGCTTTCCTCACCCTATTTTCTGAAGTTGGCCAGCCGAGTTGTGGATCGTCGGGATGGCGAGTCCCGAGTTGCCGTGTTGGCTGTGCACGTGTGGATCAGAGTGCACAGCGTAAGCCTGGTGGGCTCATAACCCACTGGTTTGGGATCGTAGCGTTGGGTGCTACGGGCAGATTTTCTGAGGTTGCGTTGAACATCTGAGGATTGGTTCCTCGGTGTGAGACGTGTTGTTGCCGTGCCATCGCTCGAGGTGTTGTAGTTCTTGGCACTGGCAGGATGGTGAGTTGGTGAAAGATGTTGGCAAGTGTGCCGCATGAGTACCCTGTTCCTGTGATGGAAGCCGTGTCAGACGTCGGTGTGACCCGGAAGGGGCTGTTGAGGATGTTGCCTGACGAAGGTCGAGGACGTGTTGGTCAAAGTCGGTGGCTTGGTGCTCGGCTTGTGTTGCCAGTTGTGTCCTCGAATGAGATCATGTTTTGAGAAAGTGATCTCTGGCAGATTATGGGTTCATGTTGTAGATTTTGGAAAATCCACTAAAGAAAAGAAGAAAAAATAAAGCACGTGGTGCTAATGAGGAGTGTGATCGCCAGAGGGGTTACCTCAAGAAAAATAAAAGTGATCACATGTACCTTGTATTGAGCGTGAGAGATTGTGGACTTTTCCATCCTCCTTCTACCGGCCGGCCGATGAAGGGGGTTCTTAGCTTGATTACCCTTGTAAAAAAAAAACACAAAACAAGTGAAAGAATGGATTAGCCAAAGGTGTGCAGTATCAATGTTCTAAAAATATGAAATCAAACAAATGAAGCATGAACACACCTTGTGTGTTTTGGTTTTAAACCCCTTAAGAGGAGTAACAAAGGTATGGGAATATGAATGCAATAATATGCAAAGCAAGGTATATGTGATGTGAAAGTGGTAATGTCTTCTAGCAAAGTAGCTAGAAAGAATAAGATGAAGATGATGCCAATGCTAATAAGGAAGAGAGAACAATCTTCTCTCTGCTGCGTGTGCAGCAGTACTGGGAGAGAACAAGTTGAATAGCGGCTGATGACCACCGTGGAAGAAGATTAGCACCAGGAAGAAGAGTGATTGCTTGAAGAATAGAACATGCAAAAAACAAAACCTCTCTTCTCACCGTTAAGAAAACTCACAGTGGTTTCTCTGTATCGCTATTGCAACGTTATTGCATTCTCTCCTCTTCTCTCTCTCACGCGGGGCGCACAACAAGGGGTATTTATAGCCCAAAAATCCTTGCAATAATAGGATTAAAATAAGGTAATTGACCTCCAATAAGAAACCCCCTTCCCAATCAAACACAATGCATAAAATGGGGAAGGGATCATTACTGGAAACAAGCAGGCGAAAGGGAGACGGACATGGAAATGACGACCTCTCAAAGGGCGTCAATTGAAAATGATGACATCACCAAGGGCGTTAATTAAAATGACGACGTTCACAGAGGCGTCAATTCCTGGATTTAATTATGGCAATAAATGACTTTCCTTATTAAAAATTCTGAAATGACGCCTTCGGAAATGGGCGTTAAATAATAGACGCCCTTCATTGGGACGTCAATTCTTTGATTTTTCATTTTGGGTAGGATTCGTAAAAATCTAGAAATCAATGCCTTTAGAAGAAGTCGTCCATTTATTAAGAAGCGCCCTCGGCTAGGCCGTCAATTAAATGACGCCCCTCATTAAGGCGTTAATTCCAATTATCAAAGGAAAATGTCAAGAAATCACAATTAACACATAGAAAATAGAAAAACTTTATATTAAACCAATATTGAAGTCCACTTTGGGCCGTCACATGGTGACATGAGATTTACTCAACATAGCATCGATTTTAGCGTGTCTACAGCTGCCCCGCCTTGGCGTCTACTTTGCAAGGGAGTGAGACGGAATGAAGTGGAACGAACTGATAAGTAGATGCCAAGGTGTGATGTGACACGCCTTCGACACTAAGCGTTGGAAATCTTTCCAAAACTCTGAATGAAACAACTCTGGAGGATTACAAGAAAGCACTGATTAGCTAGATGAAGGGACTAAACTAAATGAACTAAAATGTGCACGAGGGCACGGAAGGGAGACACCATTGGAGAGCGGTTACCAGCCATTGTGGACGTGCTACAACCAAAGTGGATTTGCAGAGAAATAAAATGAATTTGAGGTAAAGACCCGGCGAATGAATGCTTTCAAGGAATCAGCCTGAGCGACTTCAAGGAGAATAGATTACTTGATTAAGAGCGAGTGACCTTCATTATTAGCGTAATATGAAGATTTTCATCATTAATCTCAAAGTCCTACATGATACATGTTGGGCTAAAAGTAAAATTAAAATAAACTAAAAATATAGAAAATAATCAAGGATAATATTGCTAAACCATCTAGACTTGGTCAAGAATCCAGATCTCTAAGCTGACACTAAGCCAAAGCCCGTTTGTCCACGCATCAACTCTGAAAATGGAACCATCGTCCCAAACCTTAGATGACTCAACGGCCTATACGTGTGATCAAGACTCCCCTGGAACTATCACTGTTTTTGATGGAGGGGAACTCAAATTCCAGGTTCATCAGAACCACAAGGCCCTTGATATAATCTAGTAGCGTAGATATCATATAGTAACAATGCAATATAGGAAGATGGTGATAGCAATGAGCATGTGGGGAACTAAGATGGAATAATGTGCAAACACCGTAGGGCTTGGATGGTGATGCCCAGTCGATGGTACCAAGAGCTTCTTATCCCACGCTCAAAATTTCATTAGCCAAGATATAAAGATGCATAAGGCAATGAAAGCAGTTTAAGCATGAAAGCATAATCGAAACACTCAACAACATTGCATAGCATTGAAAAGCATTATGGAAAGCATCATATATAAAGTCGTAAAAGAGGAGAGCATTCCAAGTATTTTTGTTCAATGTCGTCACGAGGATGACAATCTTGGTAAATCAGAAGATTGATGCATAAAAGATCAGGACGATGTCATAATGGTTGAGCAAAGCTAGCAGGAATAGTCAGAGACGCTGGCTCTTGAATGATCAGATTGACGTGAATAATCAGAGTGTTATCCCAAGTGACAGGGATGATCAGATTGACATGAATTGCTTAGAATGATGGAGAGATGATAATTGAAGTGCCCAGGGCGTCATATCATGAGAATATTGGGGAGAATCAAAAGATTGATAACAATGAATGAAGGGTACTCATCCCGTGTTCTTGGTCATTGTAAAGAAATTGTCCCTTCAAAAAAATACCATTAGAAAAATATAATGCATTTTTTTAGATTTTTGAAGTATGCAAATTTGTAGGGGTTTGAAAAGCATTTCAAATTTTTATGGATTTTGGAAAATATTTAAATTTTTTTGGAATTTTGAGAATATTTGAATTTTTTATGGATTTTTTTGAGTTTTTTTCTACGAATTTTTTAAGGCATTTGAATTTTTATGGATTTATTTGAGAATATTTGAAAAAAAATTTAGATTTATTTGAGAATATTTATTTTTTTAGATTTATTTGAGAATATTTGAATTTTTGGTTTGAATTTATTTGAGATTTTTTGAATTTTTTTTGGATTTATTTGAAAATTTTTGAATTTTTTTGGATTTATTTGAGAATTTTTGAATTTTTTGGATTTATTTGAGAATATTTGCACTTTTGGTTTGAATTTGAGAATATTTGAATTTTTGGTTTGAATTTGAGAATATCTGAATTTTTTTTAGATTTATTTGAAAATTTTTAAATTTTTGGTGACAACCGTGGGATGGTTGGAATTTGGATGCACAGGCATGGGATTGCATGGAATGCACATACGCGGGTTGTACACCGACGTTGGGGACCGCACCGACCTTAGGGTGGAATGGTTGGAATGCACCGACTTAGAAATGAATGCACAGATGTTGCACTAGAATGCACTAATGTTGCAATGAATGCACATGCCTTGGAGTGTGTATGGACTTGGATTGCACTAATGCAGGATTCGGAATGCTTGGACTTAGGAGTGTGTATGGACTTTAGATGAAGCATGCTTGGACTTAGAACGTATAGACTTGGAATGTATAGACATGGATGTATAGACATGGATGAAGCATGCTTAGACTTATGGAATGTATAGACATGGAATGTGATGTATAGACTTAGGATGTATAGACTTATGGAATGTATAGACTTTGGACTTGTGATGTATAGACTTAGGATGTATAGACTTATGGAATGTATATAGTCATGGAATGTATATAGTCATGGAATGTATAGACTTGGACTTGGAATGGGAGATGCTTAGACGTTGGGTGTTATCAGACTTGGACATTGCACAGACTTGAACTTTGCACAGACTTTGGACTTTGCACCTACGATGCTTAAACTTATGCAAATATGCATCGAAATGCGTGTGAGCCAACGATGAAGAAATGCGAATGGGCGGGCATTATTTGAACTTATGATCTTGATTGTGGGTTCGTGTCAATCCAAGCATTTCCAGACTTGCACATCCTGCACTTATGCACTTCAAAGCTCATTAGCTTATCAAAAGAATTATCAGCTCAGGACAGCTCACGATATGATCATAAGTGCATAATATGAATAATTCCATCAAGGTATAATAGCACTTAAGTTCATGAATAATCAAAGCAATTCAAAAGTATAAGCTCATAAACTGACGACCCTTTGCAGAGGCGTCAAAAATAAGAAATGACGACTGTCATTAGGGTGTTAATTACAATTGAGGTTTGATTTGGAATTAGAACGCAAATGACGCCCTCCATGGAGGCGTTAAATAAATGACGACCCTTAATGTGTCGTCAATTAAGGAAATGACGCCAAAGGGCGAGTCCTCAATTAACTATTTTCGTTTCCTGCTCGGAATTTTGCTTCCAGCAACTCGTTTGAATCAGACACAAACCATGATACCCGTTAGTGTTCTAAAACATTATAAAAGGCAACTGTTCGTCTCCAGAGCTCACCAAACGATCGAGCTAACAAAGAACCGAAGCAACAGAGATATCATAACTAGCAGAAGGAAGATGAACATGATGATGCAAAAGCCTTCTAAAAAGCCTAAGATGAGTTTTCCCAGGATTTGTGAAGTTCCCAGCCATATTAGTGGGAGAATTGCTAAAGACCAAGTAAGTGTTTTGATATCAAAGCTTTTATTTCTGTTCTTTCTTCCTTCCTTTTCAAAATTTCTGATTGCATTTTCTCTTCTTCTTCTTTCTTTCTTTTATGTTTTCAGGATTACCCAATTGTTCCAGGACCAAGGAGATTTCTAAAGATTAAGTGGCTTCCTTTATTACTCTCCAAACTCTCATTAGACATGAAATCTTTCCTTTCTAGGTGGCACCTTTTTGGCCTCATAACCCATGCTACCCATTACAATGACATTCACCTAGATTGGGCCTCAATTGGAGCGCTCATAGAACTATGGCACCCTCATACCCACATTTTCCTCTTTCCATCCTTTGAAGCTACTATACTCCTAGAAGAAGTAGAGACACTCATAGGTTTAAGAAGGATGAAGCAAGGAGAGGAATCAAAGATGGCTCACATGACTAAGCCAATAAAAGCTCATGACATACTCACTAGCCTCATTCAAAGCCCAAATCTAGTGAATCAAATTAAAGCCCATAAAGGGGTCAACCTTTTGAAACTAGCCTCATAGTTGTTTAAAAACATGGACAAATCTCAAGAAGATGAAGACTTATTGGAGAGAGTAATGAAGGGGTTCGTTATATACATAACGGGAGCTCTACTCTTCCCTTCAACGGAAGACCATCTAGAAGAACACCACCTAAGTGCCATTGCTAGCATGTGGGAGGGAAAAAGAATAGGTTTGGCGATATTAGCCAACCTATACAATGGGCTTACCTCGGCTTCCTTGGGACGGCCCCTCTACGGGTCTATGCTTCTTCTATCTTGTTGGGTAGATATCCACTTCAAATTTGATCCTTGCCAAGCAACCCAAACGGCCTCCAAAATCTTTTCCAAGAGCCCCCACCGGTACATGACGGATTCTTTGGGCTTATGTGAGAGAGTAACCAATCGGGTTCCTAAGCTAAAGAAAAGAGGAGATTGGAGAGACTACTTCAAGACCATGCCTCAGAGTGGTTTTACTTGCACACCGAGGTTTCTCAAGACCCAAGAACTCCGCTCAAGGCTGTAACGACCCGAGAATCCGATTACCGGGAAGGCCCGATAACCCGAGACTCGCACCGCTGCCCACGAGCCGGGAGGGCTCGGAAGGGCTAAAAGGAGTGTGGAGGCACAAAGAAATAGGAAATAAAGCAGGACAACTCAACGATTAACAGAAAGAAAGAACAACAACAGCTACAACAGAGTCTAGTCCAACAGAAAGTACAGTCTAAAGCAGTAAAACGTACCACATGCCAAGTGAACACTCGGCCCGGCAAGCTGGCAACTGAGAACCTCCGCTCCGCACCCTCGAACCTCGAGGAAGAACCGCCACACCTGAAAAGCAGGGAATGAGTCTCCAAAACAGAGACTCAGCAGGGATCCCGCGTAACCCCAACCGGAAACAACGGCGGTAGCGGAAAGGAAGCTAGAACTACAGCAGGAACAGCAAACCGGTGGCCGGTCAAAACTCAGCACTACCGCTACTCCTACTGTACCAGAAGGCACACCTCGATCACACAGTCGAAGCTACCGAACCACGCTAGCACCACCTACCAAAGTAAAAACCCACGGCATTCACGCCGTAGAGGCATGTCCCCCGGACACAGCCGACCTGGACACACTATCCAAGGTGCAACCCCGACCATCCGATCGCAGGTACCGCACAACAAGACGCAACCTCGGTAAAGCCACTAGCACTAGTCTCACGGCGTGAAAACCAACACACGCGCCACGGCGAAACAACCGAAAACTCAACGGTCGACACGACCGAAAACCCGAAGGTCAAAGTTACGGAAACTGACAGTCTGTCACTCCCAACTCGACAGGAGTACCACCCACTAGAAGCACAGTCGGTAGCGTCCCCTGACGTCTTACACCGCGCCGTAGGTGAACCGCCTGACGTGGTAGCTCCTACCAAAGGCGCAAACACCGAACAAGTAACCACAAACAAGTGACTAGCTGGGGTCACGCCCGTCGACGTGGGTCCAACCGCCCCCAACCACGTGTGCACACACAGACCACGCGTCACTAGGTCTGGCCCTCTGACTGGTTTTCCCCCGTAGCCGGACTCTGGCTACCGACGAGGGGCCTACGGTAACCGGTCCACAAACTGCCTCAAAGGTGAGTGCCCGTACACCACTCCCAGGTGAGACCAGCACCTCGTACTGGTGGGCTACGACTAGTGGAGGGTCACTGAAGGAGTAGACTCTCAACTCAACGAAAAATAACGTCTGAATCCGACGACGTACGGGGACAACCCCGCGTACCGGCCCCGTCGCACGGTGACCACAGTCGGAGAAGAAACAGGACTCGCAGTCCACGGCCACGCACGCACCGTGCGCGAGAGTCGAGAAAACTCGAGTAGCACTTAAGCCACTGGACTCTGGACAGTCCTCTAGACACACTACAACCAACGGTCCTTGAGTCACAAGGCTCGGGGTCAAGACCGTTGCACGCAACAGCACAAGGCCGTCGATCTAGCCCAATCTCTAGGTCCAAAACCACGATATCATGAATTCCGAGACACCTCACAAGCCACCAAGACTGTTCCCTCAGGAAGGGAACGCAAGGGACCACGGCCACACGAGAAAACACAGAGGCGCGATTCCCAGGGCAGCACACAAGCCGCCATGTCGATTTCCCATCTCGAAGCAAGCGGAAAACCTCCAGCCCCCAGGCCGGACAACTGGACTCGCAGTCCAAGGCCAAACAAGTGGCCCACACGGAAATCACCTTCCAAAGAAACTCACAATATGCGGGGGAGATCCCACCGCACACACACCGATACACGGTGACTCAATCTAGCAAGAACACGGAAGCCCGGAACACCTGGAGTCACCCGGACCCAGCAAGCCCATGGGCACGCTTATCGAGGTAAGACGGTACCTCCAGACACGCAAAGACAAGGTCACGGAACTCCACGGGGTGTCCGAGACACACACGGCCCAAGGGGAGCACGATCAGCCGCAGACCGCCCGCCCCGGGTAGCCCGGCTGGTCACCTCCAAGAACGCGCTACACGTGCATAGCGCGTTCAGTTAGAACGCGCTATACATACCTAGCGCGTTCAACAAGAACGCGCTACAGGTCCATAGCGCGACCAGACCAGGTCGCGCTATGATCCTATAGCGCGACACCTCTGAACGCGCTGGGGCCCTATAGCGCGACAGGAACCGCCAAACTGTTCATCTTCCCCGATGAACGCGCTCTATCGGGGCTGCGCGACCTTCAAGAACACGCTACCCAAGGCTAGCACGTTCTCAATCCGTGCCCGAAAATGGTGGACACTGCGGAAAAACCCATTCCACGCCCCGTTCACCCCCAGGTGAAGGGGAAACAAAAGGGGAAACCTTCCCCAAGCCCCTAGGCATGCATCTAAACCCCTGGATCGCCCAAAAATACCGTAAAACGAGGGATCCGGCTCACACCCCAAAAACAAGCACTTTCCCCAAATCGCCCCGTTTAGCCCGCTCGGCTCACCACGGCCTACAAAACTCGCGGGAAAAGAAGTACGCGAGTTGAGGGTCCATCTCCCTACCTCCACCGAAGAAACGACGCGCCGTGGACGCCGATCCATGAAGAAATCGTCGCGAAACCCTCGCCGGCTCGCGATCGCGCCACCGAGCTTCCACGTGCCTCCTCCGCCTCGATCCTCACCTGTCCTCGCCCGCATCCTCGCCCGCGCCACCTCAACCTCACCCCCGCCTCGCTCCGTCGGCCGCCGGAGAAGAGAGGGGAGAAAGAGGGCGTGAGAGAAGAGAGAGGGAGGGAAGAGAGAAATGAGAGGGGGAGAGAGAAAAGGGTTAGTATATATAGGAAAACCTGAAAATTACAGAAATTCAGAAAATTATGAAAAATTACCTCCGCGATCCTCGGGAAGAGCACACCGCAGTGGTAACGTCCCGGAGTCGGAGAACGTCACGGTTTGCCCTACAAAGAGTTCCGAAGGCACATCAAGGAAAAACACGTGTAAAGCACAAAATACACTCCGAGACCCACTAAAATGATCCGAAAAATATCTGAAAAATCTGGGGCATTACAGCCCTCCCCCCTTAAAGGAATTTCATCCTCGAAATTCACGACCAATCACGAAGTCCCAGGGGAAGAACACTGAACCAACTGACACGCTGTCAGAGCCCCAGCACAAAAAACCTCGATTCTCACGAAAACACAGATCCTGAGGAACACAGCCAGACTCACAATCACACACAGCACCTCGCTCCTCGCGCCGAGCACACTGGCCAGCAGAGCAGGCATATACCAAAGGACACAGTCCGGCATCACCTCAGTCAACGCGAGAATCCACCATGGCGCCGCAGCCACGATCTTGCTCACCGAGGAATCACAACCCTCGACACGAGCAACAGCTACTGATCCATCCAATGGTCGGCAGACAAATGGCACATCAGCTTCGCAGCTAGCTGACAGGTCGCACGCCCTCCTCGAGAAAGCAACCAAAATAGAGCCTCCACCAGTTCAATCAGTCATCTCAACAGACCGCAACTAGCTCATCGGCACACGGCTCTCGCCACGCTCGAGCCCCGACAACCAGCATCTTCTGTCTGTGAAAAGACCATCCACTGATCGCCAGATACATGTCAACGGGAAACCTCCACCGGCCCAACAGGCACAATCCAACTCACAGCAGGCCATCCGCTGACTCACACACAGACCAATGCCACATCTCGAGCTACACTCCTCTCGGACTCCGCATCCGAGTTCGAACATCACGCCAACTCGACCCTCTCGGGGAGCACAACGAAACCAAATGATGGATCCTGGTGTTTTCAGTCATCACCTCACTGGACTCAGACTTACCGGGGAACCATCCCACGCTGGTCACCAAACCAGGGATAACCATTGCGACACCAATGTCCTATCAAGGACCACCAATCCGACGCCAATCTCACAAAAAGGCCTCCGCCCACAGGCGTCACTCTTCTATCTGGTCTCATCAAATCCTTCGATCAATCCAAGTGGACACACGCCAATCCCGATTCCGCCCTTACCACAGAGCCACGGGACACCACCTGAACAATGCTCACGGCGACCTGGTTGTCGACACCACGACCAAAGCACTTTGGGTCCTCGATCGATTATACATCTCACCGCCACAATCCGACAAGACCGTAAAGCCAACAGACGCTGCTGTGGTTGGTCACACGGTTAGGCTCACCAGCCACTCACAGCCGCCAACCGGGACCCATCGTCAGGCAACATCCTCAACAACCCCATCCAGGTCCAATACCGACGCCTGACACGGCTTCCAACACAGGAACATGGTACTCATGCAGCACACTAGCCAGCACATCCCCCAACACTCCATCCAGCCAGTGCCAACAACCATAATACCTCGAGCAACGGCACAGCAACAACACGTTTCACACCGAGGAACCAATCATCCAATGCTCAACGCAAACTCAGGAATCCGCCCATAGCAACCAACGCTACGATCCTGAACCAATGGGTCACAAGCCCACCACGCTTCCGCTGCGCACTCTGATCCGCGGGCACAGCCGAGAAAGCGAACACCGCCCACCCAACACTCGTCCTTCCGGAACAGCTCCAGCACCCTCACACGACCAGGGAATGGGCACGACTTCTCACAGGCAACCGCCTTGCCAAGACAAGGAGCACGTCTCGCACGGACTTCATGGCCTACAAGGCCAACCAATCCGAACACGCAATGCAAGACGACGAACCTTAACCCAACATAATCTCTCCAACCAAAGCGGAGACCAAACGCACTTCCGACCAATGGAAGGACTCCACGCTCGACCTGACCTCGAACCTCGCGCATGCTGGAAACAACACCATCCAGCACCAAGGAAAGCCATCGCTTCCATAAGGTCAGCGCCTCCGACACACTCGACGAGTGTCACGTCGGACCATAGTCACAACATCTACCGATGTACCACCGCCGTAATTCCTCGAATTGCAACACGGCATGCCAAGAGCCGCAACACGAGCCATAACAACAACCGCCGACGCTCATCCTCGAGTCCCGAACTCATCGTGGAGCTTTTACATCTCAAGCCAACTCCAGGGCGAACACAACCCATTCGCACACAAGAGCGTAGGAGCAAGACTTACTGGGACACCACAACCCAATCCTGCCTCGAAATCCGCAAAACAATCAGAACCGACACGTCATTTCTGACGCCACAGAGCACGACAGGACATCAGGCTCGACGAAACGGCAGCTCACCGAGAAGATCCTCCACTCACCCGAGCACACTTCTTGATCAGAACGCCTCAGGAGCTGGACAAACCTCAAGCTGGAGTGGCCAACACCGACAACAGCTCCCTCAGAGCACGCTCACGGCCACTTAACCACGAAAAATCCACTCCAGCCACCTGACCACGCCGCATATTCCTTGAACGCAGCACTGCGAGCTCACACCTGCCAGCAACCTCTGCCCAACGCAGCACAACCAGGGCCATCACCGATGAGGGAGAAGGCTCTCAACCTCAATCCTTAGACCCCATGCTGGCATGAAAGCCGCGGACAACAACCACCTTCACAGCGCCGCACAGGGCACCCAAGCTCTCAAGCGAGAAACAAAGCGAAAAAATAAGCACAAAACCTTATGCCAGTTGCCGACTGTACTGGACCTTATGGACTCTGATCACTGCAATATTTCGAATTCCTATGTACGTCCACAACCACCGCTCTGATACCAGCTGTAACGACCCGAGAATCCGATTACCGGGAAGGCCCGATAACCCGAGACTCGCACCGCCGCCCACGAGCCGGGAGGGCTCGGAAGGGCTAAAAGGAGTGTGGAGGCACAAAGAAATAGGAAATAAAGTAGGACAACTCAATGATTAACAGAAAGAAAGAACAACAACAGCTACAACAGAGTCCAGTCCAACAGAAAGTACAGTCTAAAGCAGTAAAGCGTACCACATGCCAAGTGAACACTCGGCCCGGCAAGCTGGCAACTGAGAACCTCCGCTCCGCACCCTCGAACCTCGAGGAAGAACCGCCACACCTGAAAAGCAGGGAATGAGTCTCCAAAATAGAGACTCAGCAGGGATCCCGCGGAACCCCAACCGGAAACAACGGCGGTAGCGGAAAGGAAGCTACAACTACAGCAGGAACAGCAAACCGGTGGCCGGTCAAAACTCAGCACTACCGCTACTCCTACTGTACAAGAAGGCACACCTCGATCACGCAGTCGAAGCGACCGAACCACGCTAGCACCACCTACCGAAGTAAAAACCTACGGCAACCACGCCGTAGAGGCCTGTCCCCCGGACACAGCCGACCTGGACACACTATCCAAGGTGCAACCCCGACCATCCGATCGCAGGTACCGCAGAACAAGACGTAACCTCGGTAAAGCCACTAGCACTAGTCTCACGGCGCGAAAACCAACACACGCGCCACGGCGAAACAACCGAAAACTCAACGGTCGACACGACCGAAAACCCGAAGGTCAAAGTTACGGAAACTGACAGTCTGTCACTCCCAACTCGACAGGAGTGCCACCCACTAGAAGCACAGTAGGTAGCGTCCCCTGACGTCTTACACCGCGCCGCAGGTGAACCGCCTGACGTGGTAGCTCCTACCAAAGGCCCAAACACCGAACAAGTAACCACAAACAAGTGACTAGCTGGGGTCACGCCCGTCGACGTGGGTCCAACCGCCCCCAACCACGTGTGCACACACAGACCACACGTCACTAGGTCTAGCCCTCTGATCGGTTTTCCCCCGTAGCCGGACTCTGGCTACCGACGAGGGGCCTACGGTAACCGGTCCACAAACCGCCTCAAAGGTGAGTGCCCGTACACCACTCCCAGGTGAGACCAGCACCTCGTACTGGTGGGCTACGACTAGTGGAGGGTCACTGAAGGAGTAGACTCTCAACTCAACGGAAAACAACGTCCGAATCCGACGACGTACGGGGACAACCCCGCGTACCGGCCCCGTCGCACGGTGACCACAGTCGGAGAAGAAACAGGACTCGCAGTCCACGGCCACGCACGCACCGTGCCCGAGAGTCGAGAAAACTCGAGTGGCACTTAAGCCACTGGACTCTGGACAGTCCTCTAGACACAATACAGCCAACGGTCCTTTAGTCACAAGACTCGGGGTCAAGACCGTTGGGCGCAACAGCACAAGGCCGTCGATCTAGCCTAATCTCTAGGTCCAAAATCATGATATCACAAATACCGAGATAGCTCACAAGCCACCAAGACTGTTCCCTCAGGAAGGGAACGTAAGGGACCACGGCCACACGAAAAAACACAGAGGCACGATTCCCAGGGCAGCACACAAGCCGCCATGTCGATTTCCCATCTCGAAGCAAGCGGGAAACCTCCAGCCCCCAGGCCGGACAACTGGACTCGCAGTCCAAGGCCAAACACGTGGCCCACACGGAAATCACCTTCCAAAGAAACTCACAATATGCGGGGGAGATCCCACCGCACACACCCCGATACACGGTGACTCGATCTAGCAAGAACACGGAAGCCCGGAACACCTGGAGTCACCCGGACCCACCAAGCCCACGGGCACGCTTATCGAGGTGACACGGTACCTCCAGACACCCAAAGACACGGTCACGGAACTCCACGGGGTGTCCGAGACACACACGGCCCAAGGGGAGCACGATCAGCCGCAGACCGCCTGCCCCGGGCAGCCCGGCTGGTCACCTCCAAGAACGCGCTACACGTGCATAGCGCGTTCAGTCAGAACGCGCTATACATACCTAGCGCGTTCAACAAGAACACGCTACAGGTCCATAGCGCGACCAGACCAGGTCGCGCTATGATCCTATAGCGCGACAACCCTGAACGCGCTGGGGCCCTATAGCGCGACAAGAACCGCCAAACTGTTCATCTTCCCCGATGAACGCGCTCTATCGGGGCTGCGCGACCTTCAAGAACGCGCTACCCAAGGCTAGCGCGTTCTCAGTCCGTGCCCGAAAACGGTGGACACCGCAGAAAAACCCATTCCACGCCCCGTTCACCCCCAGGTGAAGGGGAAACAAAAGGGGAAACCTTCCCCAAGCCCCTAGACATGCATCTAAACCCCTGGATCGCCCAAAAACACCGTAAAATGAGGGATCCAGCTCACACCCGAAAAACAAGCACTTTCCCCAAATCGCCCCGTTTAGCCTGCTCGGCTCACCACGGCCCACAAAACTCGTGGGAAAAGAAGTACGCGAGTCGAGGGTCCATCTCCCTACCTCCACCGAAGAAACGACGCGCCGTGGACGCCGATCCATGAAGAAATCGTCGCGAAACCCTCGCCGGCTCGCGATCGCGCCACCGAGCTTCCACGCGCCTCCTCCGCCTCGATCCTCACCTGTCCTCGCCCGCATCCTCGCCCGCGCCACCTCCGCCTCGCCCCCGCCTCGCTCCGTCGGCCGCCGGAGAAGAGAGGGGAGAAAGAGGGCGTGAGAGAAGAGAGAGGGAGGGAAGAGAGAAATGAGAGGGGGAGAGAGAAAAGGGTTAGTATATATAGAAAAATCTGAAAATTAGAGAAATTCAAAAAATTATGAAAAATTACCTCCGCGATCCTCGGGAAGAGCACGACACAGTGGTAATGTCCCGGAGTCGGAGAACGTCACGGTTTGCCCTGCAAAGAGTTCCGAAGGCACATCAAGGAAAAACACGTGTAAAGCACAAAATACACTCCGAGACCCACTAAAATGATCCGAAAAATATCCGAAAAATATCCGAAAAATTACAAAGGCTTTCCTCCGGCATAGAGCTTCGGTTGATAGGCGGGAGCGACTTCGTCCTTTACAATGCACACTGGTGCCTCCCACAGCTCGGGCTACCTCGGCACTTCTTTGAAGAACCTTCTCATCTACCTCCACTCAAAAGAAGGGAATTATGCTCAAGTGGAGATCAAGAAGAAGTGAAGACAATAATGGCTCAATGGAAGGTTGGACTACTCCAAAAGTCCAAGACATATGTAGAAGAAGAAGAAGAGAAATGCAAATCTTATGTACTGGCACTTAGGAAGATAAGGCCTATGATGGCTCAATAAATGTAATCATGATTTTTCCTTAATGAAATAATGATTTTCTTCTTATTTTGAGCCAAAACAATGAGTTTATATGATTATATCTTCCAATTTATGCAATTCTGTCTGATAAGATGAGCTTCGGGTTCTCTATCCTGAGAAGCGCCTTCATAAAGGGCGTCAATTGGTTGAATAACGCCTTAGATAATGTCGTCAACTGTCATTAAATCAAATCCTTAAAACTATTCAAAAATCACAATTGACGCCCTCAGAAATAGGCGTCTCTTAATTCGCGTCTCCAGATAAGGCGTTAATCGGTTCAAATTTCTTCAAATTATTTTCAAAATAATTCCTTAATCTTATATGAATAACGCCTTCACATATGTCGCGTATTAGGAAACGAACGCCTGCATCCAACGTCGTCAATTTCAAAAGTAATAATGACGATCAATCACATCAATCACTTGCCCATTAATGCACCTGACGCCGGTTACAAGTTCCCATGCAAGATTAAATGACGCCTCAGCTCATGTCGTCATATCTTGGAACCACGCCTCTCCTCAGACCGTCAATTGATATAATGGCTACTTCCATCAGGGCGTCATTTCTTTTCGACCGTTAAACCCTTTTTCCCTTCTTTCTTCTCCCTCTTTCGTTCTCTTCTTTCCTTTTTCTCTTCTGTAAACCCTAACCGAACCCATTCTCCCCTCACTCCAACTCTCTCATTCTCACTCTCCCTACTCCTCGTTCTCATGGCGGGCGGCGAACAGAAACGCCAAAGGGTCACAGCCCCCGAGGTTGTGGAATTGGAAGGCGAACAAGCCGTGGAGGAGCTTCCTCCCGCGGCGGCCGAGGACGCTCCGGCGGCGGAGCACGAGGAGGAAACCAACGAAGAAGAAAGAGAAGATGGAGAAGAAGAAGACGAAGATGATGGTGATGATGATGAGGACGAGGACGACGATGAAGAAGACGAAGGAGATGAAGAAGGAGGGGCAGAAGAACAAGGAGGAGAAGAAGGAGAAGGAGAGCAACCACCGGAGACGGCGGCGGTGGTCCCACGACCCGGCTAACCCCGACGGCCACGGCAACCAAGGAAAATCATCCGTGGAGGGTTGATCGTGCCCGAACGACGCAAGGTAGGCCCCCAAACCCTCTATTTTTAATTTTATTTTCATTTTATTTCCATTTTTCATCATTTCCATAGCCCTCGGTCGAAAGAACAATGACTCAGATAAATGACGCCCCCAGGGGTGTCGTCAATTAAAACAACGCCCCAGCCTGAGCCGTCAATTCAATTGATTTTTATTTTCTAAAAAAAGATTAATCCATGAAATTGCGCCCTGCAACATGTCGTCATTTTAAAATTTATCATGTTTATCATCATGCGGTTAATTTCCATGCTGTTTCATTTATTTTAAAGCATATATGCCTCTGTTTATTTTTATTTCGCATGTTAATTAGTTTGAAACCCCAGAAAAACAACGCCCCCCACCGGGGCGTCAATTCATTAAGCAGCGACCACGGGTGTGGTCGTCAATTCAAATTTTTCAGAATTGTAATTAAGGATAGAGAATTGCCTTTTAAACAGCGCCTCCCATAAGGGCGTCGCTCAAACAAATGACGACCCAGGGATGGGCGTCAATTCAACATTTCTTAGAATTTAGGAAATTAATTTCAAAACAACGCTCCCCATAGGGGCGTTATTTAAGTAAACAACGACCTAGGGCAGGTCGTTAATTCAAATTTCTCATGAAATTATTAGAAACACATTTTAAAATAACGCCTCTCTTAGGGGCGTCAATTGATTAAACCACGACCTAGGGGAGGTCGTTAATTAAAATAGAGAGCAAATGTTATAGCCAATGACCTTAAACGATTATCCACATGAAATCTTAAGTGAAAATTTTATTTTTGTTGCATACAGGGATTGATGAGGACGCGGATCTCCTGGGTCCAAGTCCAAGCAGCTTATTACGGACTCCCGGAGTTCCAGAGGGCTAGGGTAGATGCTATGGGGTTCGGATCTTCGGGAGAGGAGCGAGGCAAAGGAGCAGGTTCGAGCTCCAGCTACTTCTAGGGGGTCCATGCCCCCTCCACGAGCGCCTCGTGGGGAGGATGAGAGTGAGGCCGAGAGTAGGAGAGAGGAGGGTGGAGGCGAGAGCTGAGAGAGACTTTACTTATACTCCTCCACCCTCACACCTGTACTCAGATATACATTTGATATATATATATATATATATGAGATTTGAGATCTTTTTTTGTCACCTGAGCACTTGTGGACTTGTGTTTTCTTCTACTTTTCCGCCTTTTGCTTTTGCCCTGCACCTGTAGCTGTAATTCACACTTGAATAGACATGTTAATCCATCTGTTCAACTTGACCCCTTGCTCAATAAGCAAGGGGATGTCTTTACTTTGACCTTGATAACGGGTCAAGGGGCCAAGCCTTTGATCAATGAAGGCAAATGATAAACAAATATAAGAAAAATGCGGCATGCAAGCAAGCAAATACTGACTAAAAAAGATGCCCACACAAAAATGCAACTAGGCACATGCATAACAACGGCTTAAAACTTCAAATTTTTTATATTTTATTTTCTCTATTTTTTTACTTTCAATTTTTAAAATGACGCCCTCGCCACCGAGCGCTTATTAGGAAATTGACGCCTTCATGATAGGCGTTTTATAAAAATTATTTGTTTAATTTGAAAATGATGACTTAATAAAAGTTGTTAATTTTGAAAAAGCCGCCTGTCAGTAGAGGCATTAATTCTTATTTTTCATTTTCTTTCTTTCATTTTTTTTTTGTGAAAATGACGTCTTAACTAAAGACGTTAATTTTGAGAATGACGCCTACAAGAAGGGGCGTGAATTTATATATTTTTTGATTTTTTGATTTTTTTTGATTTTTTTGATTTTGAAAGCATGCAAAGTACATGGCCTTAAACCTTATGTCATCACGATCTTAAATTCATTAATCTTTCTCAAAAAAAAACTTAACAAAGGGGTCAACGTGCTTAATGACTTATGCTTCTACTCATATTTTCTTACAGCCCATCCTCCTTAGTCAGTCTTTTCCATTCTTCTAGTCTACAACCCACCGTGAGGGGCGAATAGAAGAATAAGTTAAGGAAGCTCACGAGAGGTTTCAAGGATGGGGAACACTCCTCCCCTGCCCTAATGCCTGTTGGGATTTGGTCTTCGGCTTAGGAAAATTTCATTGCTCTTTTTGCCCTTATTCACGCATGCTTACGACCAGGGTTTTCCCTGCGGGGACTTTGCCCTCTTGACACGCTTTCTTTCATAACTTTCTTTTTCTTTTTTCTTTTGTTTTAAAAATAGAGGCCTAATTGTACTTGGGCTTTAAGCATTTTGTTCCCTTTTGGGCCCTGACTTCCACCTACTAGGGCGGCGGGCAGGTTTGATTAGTAACCCTTGACTCGTACTCCCTCTCGTGAGCCGAAGAGAAGAGAATAGGTAAGGTTACACTCTTAGTTTGAGTCGGACTTTCCTCGAATTTTGGGCTGCTTGAGTTTAAAAGTAGAGCGTATGGTGTATGAGTTGACCCCAAAGTTAAACCATCAAGACTGAAGAATGAATTAAAGATTTTGATTTTTCGGGCTCGTGGCCCATGTACCATGTCTGCCTGTAATTTTCAATTTTATTGTTTTGTTTTGTTTTTCTTCTTTTTGTTGGTTTTGTTTGTTTTTTATTTTTTTAGGGGTAGTATTTCTTTAAATAGAGACCATTCCAAGGATGAGTTAGCTCTTCACCTTCAGCATTAATTAATTTGTAAGCGTTGCCAGGATAAACATCTTTTACAACAAAGGGACCTTCCCTGTTTGGTTGAAGTTTTGAATGAGATCCACCAGGTTTTACGAAGATTCTTTTAATTACCATTTCACCGACTTTAAATTTTCTTTCAATCACTTTCTTTTGATAAAAACGTGAAAGTCTATTTTGATAAATACACGCATGCTCGGCGGCGGCCAAACGCTTCTCGTCTAGGAGTTCCAACTGGGCAAGGAGAGATTCGCGACGCTCATCAATGGGGAGCTCCTTGTCCAATTGTACTCGTAGAGAAGGGATAAGAATCTCGTAAGGAACCACCGCCTCCATTCCATAGGTGAGGGCGAAAGGGGTTTGCCCAGTAGGGGTACGAATGGAAGTGCGATAGGTCCAAAGAGCTTCAACCAGTTTTTCCGGCCAATCTGCAAATTTATTAGCCTCACACGTTTTCTTGATAATTTTAATCAAAGTTTTATTAGTTGCCTCTGCTTGACCATTGCCTTGCGGATAGTAAGGAGATGAATGATGCAATGCAATGTTATACCTGTTGCAGAGGTCCTGAATCTCCTGAGAGATGAATTGTGGCCCATTATCGGTGACGATGGTACTTGGGATGCCAAACCTTGCAATGATGTTCTTCATTATAAATTTGCAGACGGTTGACACTTTTATTTCCACGTAAGCTTCCGCTTCCGCCCACTTGGTGAAGTACTCCGTTGCCGTGAGTATAAATGACTTTGGTTTTGTGAGGAGGGTCGGATCACCAAGGGGTCCAATGATATCAAAAGCCCACATGGTGAAAGGCCATGGGGAAGATATGGGATGGAGTGAAGAGGCAGGAGAATGAATTTTATCGGCGTGCAGTTGGCACTTAACACACCTTCGAACATAGATGGAGCAGTCCTCTTCTAGAGTGGGCCAATAGAATCCTAGCCTAAGGATCCTCTTAGTTATCATCTGGCTATTGACATGACCGCCACACACTCTTGAATGCGCCTCTTCCACGACCTTCCAAGATTCATCATCATCAAGACATCTTAGCAAAACTCCGGTAAGACCTCTTCTATAAAGCACACCTACAACCAAAGTGTATCGCTGAGCAACTCTTCGAATGGCTTTCTTTTCTTCAGCCGTGGCTTCTTCTGGATATGATTGATCTTGGCAATACTTAGCAATCTCGTAATACCACGACTTTTCTTCATTGTCCAATTCTTCCTCTAAATCCAACAGCATGACTTCCTTATTCTCAATGATTCCACCTTGTTTAATCTTTCTGAGCACCTCCTCCTTAACACTAAGGAAAGCTGGATCTTTAATAGCTGGAGTGAGTCGCTTGTGAACAATGATAGAATGGGAATCCTTTCCGGAAGGGAAAGCCAAGGAAGATGCAAGAGAAGCGAGAGCATTAGCTAAGATATTACGATCACGAGGAACATGGACGAAAATTAATTTAGTGAAAAGCTTGGTATAAGCAGAAGTCAATTCTTGGTAGGGTTTGAGCTTAGGATTGAGCGTGCGGCATTTGGTGAGCACTTGGCGAAGAATAAGCTGACTATCACCTACAATCCGCAATTGGGTAACACCAAATTGATGAGCGGCCTCTAGTCCGGCCAGAAGAGCCTCATACTCAGCTATATTATTTGTAACTGGAAATGCAAGCTGGGAGGCGAGTGGAATAGTGATACCCTCCGGTGATAGAATAACAATACCAATCCCTTTCCCTTTTTAATTCAAAGCTCCATCAAAATGTAACGTCCACATTGAATCGGTCTGATTGACGGACATTAGTTCTTCATCTGGAAACTCTGAGCGAACAAGGTCAAATCTAGGGAGGGGATGGTGAGCAAGATGTTCTGCTATGGCATAGCCTTTAATCGCTTTTTACTGAATGTAGATGATATCGAATTGAGAAAGAAAGCTTTGCCATCGTGCCAATCGGTCGGTGAGAACAGACTTTTCAAGAAGGAACTTGATTGGATTCATGCGGGCGATGAGGTGAACTTCGTGAGCCAAGAAATAATGCTTGAGTTTCTGAACTACCCAGACTAAAGTAGCACAAGTCTTCTCTATGGCTGAGTACCTCTGCTCACAGGGGTTGAAAAGCTTTGACAAATAGTAGGCTGCCCTTTCTTTTCCTTCTTCATCAACTTGGGCTAGGACAGCGCCTACAGAGTCATGCAGGACGGAAATGTAAAGAACAAACGGTTTGCCTGGAACTGGTGGCCTCAGGACAGGAGGATTTGAGAGATAATCCTTCAATCCGTCAAAAGCTGCCTGACACTTGTCATCCCAAATAAACTTGACTCCGGGCTTAGTAAGCTCATAGAATGGCCTACATCTTTGTGAATGCTGGGAGACAAGGCGGTGAATAAATTGCAACCTCCTGATCAAACCTCGAACTTCTTTCAAATTCCTGGGAGGAGGCATTTCTCTTATGGCCTTCGCCTTGTTGGGATCAATCTCAATATCCCTCTTACTCACGATGAATCCAAGCAACTTCCCTGATGAAACTCCAAATACGCATTTCTTAGGATTCATCTTTAGTTGGTACTCCCGTGCTCTTTGCAAGACTTTAGCTAGAACCCCAGGATGCTCAATCCTTGTCCTTGATTTCACTACCATGTCATCAACATACACCTCAATGTAAATGTGGATCATATCATGAAAAATTGCCATCATAGCCCTTTGATAGGTGGCTCCAGCATTCTTAAGTCCAAAGGGCATGACCACATAGCAATAAGTTCCCCATGGTGTACTGAATGATGTTTTCTCTTGATCTTCCTCAGCCAGGCGAATCTGATTATAACCTGAAAAATCATCCATAAAGGAGAGAGTCTCATATCCCGCCGTATTGTCAATTAAAACATCAATATGAGGGAGGGGGAAGTCATCTTTAGGACACGCGCGGTTGAGGTCCCGAAAGTCTATACAAATTTGAACTTTTCCGTCCTTCTTCATGACCGGGACGATGTTAGCCACCCAATTGGGATAGAGGACAACTCTGACGAATCTAACCTTATGAAGCTTATCGACCTCTTCTTTCATCTTTAACGCCATATTAGGGTGGAAACGTCTCAACCGCTATTTGACCGGGACAGACCCCGGCTTAAGTGTAAGCCGATGTTCGACAAGCGCAGGGTCTAGTCCAGGCATATCTTCATAACTCCATGCGAACGTGTCCTTATATTCTTGGAGGACCAAAATAAGCGCCTCCTCTTCGGATGGCGGCAAGTTTTTGCTGATGAGGACAATCCTAGGGTCTTCCTCAGTACCCAGATTTATTTCTTTGGTAGGCTCTTCTACTGAGGCTGATGGTTCATCAAATCTCCTCATGCCACTAGCAAAAGCATCAGCCTCGTCCTCATATTCTTCACAACCTTCATCCCCCTCTTCAATAGGGTCTTCATCATTCATAATCTCGTAAACACCAAAACCCTCATTAAAAGCATAAGCATCCTCATATTCTATTTCTGGCAGGATAATCGGATTCTCCACGAATTCGGGGATGGCTAAACAAGCCTGACACCTTCTAGCTAATTCCAACAAGAATCTACGGGGAATCTGCTTACCCTTGGATTTCTTATGTGAAACTACCCCATGAGTCTTAACATTAGAAGAAAAAGAACAACTAGCCTGATCACTAGAATTTGACAAAGATGAGAAAGGAGGGGAAAAGCGGGTACAAAAGGAGATACAGATGAAGACCCCTCGCCAGAGGGGTAGAAAAGATCTACCAATGAATCCTGAAAGAGCGGTCCTTGGGTCGGGACACACTCAGGGAGAAGGTAGGAGGTCTCCTCAATGGAGATGTATGATTGAAAAGTTGGAATTTTGGCATTTTTTTTTCGTTTTCATTTTTCTTTTCCAGAAGGAGGCAATGTGAGGGGGGAATAGAAGGAAGAGTTGAAATTGAAAGACTGGCAAAAGATTGAATGGGTGATGGCCCGTGCGAGGGCGTGATGGAGAATTTGGAAAATTGCTCGAGGAGCAAGGGAGGAATTAATGGAGAAGCTGGAAATGAATTTGGAGAAAAAGTTATTAAGACCGCAGGCGGTCTAGGGATGTCTGAGCAAAACATTTTATTAAACAAATGGACCAAGGCCGTTGGATGAATGGTTTTGACAAAGAAGAGGCCGACCCACAGCCTGTCTATGTTGAAGCCCTCCTCAAATGGGACATCAGGCACTCCAGTATCTATATAATCACTTAACAACTGCCTCTTGTCTATAATTACTGCTGGCTTCTTAATCAACTCATGAATCAACGGCGGCCATTCCGGATCAGTCGGCATAAACAGTCGGCTTAGAGCAATGGCAATGTCATTCATGTCGAACCATCTGTACCAGTCACATTCGGGGTCATCCATCTTTCTTCTCTTATCTGGCCGCAAGGATTCCAAGGCTTTGTAAGTAGCCAGTGGGGCTATGTGGCGAGCAAACTGCCTTGCATGCACATCTTGACAGTCCAACATGGAAGTAACAAGTGTAGTTTGCTCATTATTATGAGTCCCCCCTTTTATAAAATGTGTTTGTACGGTCCACGTAAGAGGCTGCCGGTCTATCTTAAGAGTGGAAGTCATGACGGCCCATGGCCCATCTTCATCTTTGCTTTTGCTCGGGCATTTATACCCTAGGCCACCTCGGTGAATCATCTTTTGGTGTATGATTGGCTTAACCCGGCCTTGGAGATTGACCCCTAAGCCTTTATCAGTTTTATACCCCATTTTTAATAAGATATTCCATCCAAGCGTGTTCATCATGTTCTTCTTTTTCTTTCCTTGGGAAGGCAGGGGTGTTACTAGAGGTGAAGCTGGTTTAATGACTGGGGGTCTCAACAACTCTCACCGTGGGTCGGCAACATCCAAGACTGAAAGCAAAGGCCTATTGGAAGGCCACATGGAAGGCACTGAAGTTGCTGAATGTATGTCTTCTGTCGGCAAGATGGGCATGTTAGTAACTTTGATAATGTGCCTTTTGTGTGGAAACTTTATGCATTGATGGTTTGTGGAGGGTACAACATCAAGTTCTTGGATATAAGGATGACCCAAGATGCCATTGAATGTCGGATCCATGTCTAAAATGTGGAAATCTACTGTGACTATCACTGGACCCAGACCAACTCTTAGAGTGATCATCCCCAGAGGCGGCTTCTTAGTATTATCATAAGCTGTGACGGTAATGGTAGATTGCCGGATTTGACTTTCCGAAATGCCGCACATCTTCAAGGTGCTGGGCGGCAGAACATTAATGGATGCCCCGGTATCAACCAAACATTGCTTTACAGCTATCTTGTTAATGTCAATAGTGATACACAGTGCGTACTTTCTGGCCGGCTGAGGAGCTAATTCATGTTCATAGAAAGTAATAGACGGTTGATTGCTGGCCGGATTCAAAACCGTAGTGACTTGTTCAACAGGAATGTCTTCATTGACCATTACTTTTTGCAAGTATTGTTTCAAGGCCAACTGATGTGCGGTAGATCTTTTAATCAATTCCAAAATAGAGATTCGGGTCGGCGTTCTGTCCAAATGCTTCAATAAGTCATATTCTGTGCCCGGTGTAGACTCTTGCTCTGGCTCTCCTTGTTCTTGTACTGGCTCCTGCTCCCGCTGGGGAAACACTCGGTGAAACATCCGTCCGCTACGGAGCATCATGGTTCGGGGCACCTCTGTCGGGCCTGGAGTGGGTAAAGGAGTAGAGGAGGTAGAGGGAATAGTGGTATTGGGTGCTGGATTGGCAGGGGGAGGGGTTCCTGTAAGGGGCCTCGCCGTCTGGGGGTTGTCGGAAGGCGGAGGCCGGGTGACAAGGAGGGGCCTTGGAATCATGGTAGTAGTGGGTGGAGATGAAACAGGAGGAGCAACGGCTGCCGGCGAGCGGCGGATAAGAAGAGGTCTATTTGGTGGAGGGTTTTGGTGTGGAGGGGAGTTCGGGGTTTGGCGTAAAAGAAGAGGCTGCGAAAGAGTGGTGGAGTGTATAAGGGTACGTTGTGGTTGGGAAGGAGATACAAGTGGAGGCCTTCTTAACAATGGAGGTGGCTGTGGTTGATTTGGATTTTGATTAATGGCCCCGACAGAGGTATTTTCATTATGCCAAACCTGCCCTCTCTCCACTTCATGGATTGAGGTGACAAGGTTTACTTGTTGATTCTGAGCCGGGTGCTCCGGTAGCGGGTTATTAACAATCCCCATATTTGGCTGGGGTGCAGGAGCCTGCTGTTGCTGTGGAACCTGTTGCTGACCTTGCTGTGGTTGCTGAACTGGTGGCTGCCGAGGAGGCCTTCGAGCCTTTAAAGTAGCGATGACCCTCCTCATCTCATCCCAATTAATATCACCTTGATCATTCATGTCATGTATGTAATCCTTAAAGTGAAAACAATAATCAATGTTGTGCCCCGGCTGCCGATGGAAGACACAATACCGGGAGGTGTCCACATTTTGCGGCCATACTGCCCTTTCTTTAGACAATGTGAGCAGGTTAGCAGCCATGAGGGCGTTAAAAATGTCTGACAAACTCTCAGGTAGAGGAGGGTATTGGGCTCTTCGTGGGCCCATCGGCCTTCTTGGTTGTTGCAGTTGTTGTGGTTGATAATTAGCCGGGGGGGCACCTGGTGATATTGGTTTTGTGGAGCAAAGGGTAGTTGTTGTTGTTGTTGAGGAGGTGGAGGAGGCCTTAAGGTCTGAGGAGGATTATTATTTGGCTGGTGGACTTGGTTCTGGAAGGCGGGCTGTTGTGGTGATGGCCCTTGGTTTTGAGGGTGACGGAAAGGAGTGGAATTGCCAAATGCGCTCACCTGCTCATTGATAACAGTGCCTTTAGTAGTTGGGCCAGTATTACCAGTATGAACATTCTTCCTTATCACCTTTGGCCTTGGCTCAAACATGCCCATAATGGGCGAATCTTTCATTTGAGTCTGTATGTATCTAGCTCTTTCATAGAGCTCCTCCATAGTGCTCAATTTGTTCATGGCCAAAATATGACAGAATTGCGGAGTGGAGTTTGATATTATCATCTTTACTTGTTCTGTCTCTGACAATGTGTCTTTTAGCTTCTCGGCCATACCCCTCCATCTATCAGCAAATAAGACGAAGTCCTCTTCGGGCTTCATCTTCTCAGCAACCAAATCAGTAACAGACAAAGAGGGACCCACACGGTCCTTGTACTTCTGTAAAAACTTCCGTTGAACTACATCAAAATCACCGGCATCAGCCGGCTCCAAAGAATAAAACCATTCCAGTGCTGGGCCATCCAAAGACCGCCTAAAGAGATAAGCCAATGAGTTCTTATTATCCTGCCAGAATGATGCTTCATACAAAAAGTCCTCCAAATGGATGTGCGGATTGCCCGTGCCATTGTACCGCTGGAAATTTGGCATTTCAGATGGTGGTAGGTGAAAAACTGGCATAGGGGGGAGCATAATTTCAGGAGCGACCTTGGATGCAGTAACTCTCTAAAGTTGTTCCTCCATACTAGCCATCTTTTGGAGGAGTAGAGCATGGTTATCAGACTCGGCTGGGGCCGGACGAAAAGAGTGTTGGTTTGTCATAGGCCTTCTCAAAATTTGAGAAACAGGAGGTTGTTGAGGCCTAGCAACGGAGTGACTTGCCGGTTGGGCCGGCGTAGTCATAACGGGAGTTGGTGGGCGCGAAGGCACCCTAGATGCGACCGCCTGGTCGTTAGGAGGATTGATAGAATGGCCAGCCATGGCCTAGGGAGGATTTAAGGACGACGGGACAGACTTTCCCTTCAAAGCGGCTTGAACTGCCTGGCGCTGGGAATCATCCAGCTGAGAAAGGACTTTGAGAACATCATTAAAATTAAAAGAAGAGGAAACGTCCCCGAAAGTATTTTGCGTAGTAGGATGAGCTTGGGAAGAAGGCTCGACCTCCGGAGGAGTGGTGTCCATCATGTGGACGTGAGTGGGAGAAGGAACGTAGTTCCCATCGTAATAAACAGAATTTTGGGAAGGAACCTCATGAAATGAGTCAAAATGACCCTCCTCATAATCATCATAAGTGTACCCGTAGTTGGCCATGTTGATGATTTTACCTGAACACAATTTCATGCTTAAGGAGAGAAAGAAATAAATTTTCAGCAATGAGATATAATCAATGAATATCACCTTCTTTAAGCAAAAGAAACACACAAGTTGTAATGAGCCCAAAGTTTTAAGATTTTCTTAAAGATTAGGATGAGTTCAATATTAGGTTCTCTCTTTTGAAGGTGGATCCTGATTGAAATTTTGAGTATAATCTATGGGTATCTAGATTTTTCTCTCTCATTTCCAACGTATGGGTCAACTATACTTCGGGTACTTCAATGGTACAACCTGCCTGGCGTCCGTGAGGGAATCCACAGGTGCGAGGACTTACGGAGGCTTGACTTAGGAATTTCCGGTCCAATGAGACGGAATGCTCAAAGGAGGGTCATTCCTTTACCAATAGGGGTGTAGCTCCTAAAAAATGTGGGGAGAGGAGGTCTCCCAAACCAATGCCCTGGATGCAATCTAATGCAGGAAATATCAATCAGGTGATATCAAAATAGACCAGTACAAACAAACAGCAACACACAGCAGGCTTGTGGGCACAGAACAAAATGACGCCTTGGAGTGAGGCGTTAAATAGTGAAATGACGCCTCTTGGGAGGGGCGTCAAATAGTAATGAACAGTGCTCGCAATATAAATGAAAATGATGATAATAAAATGACGTCTTGAGATAAGGCGCAGAATAAGTAAAGACGCTTCTGGAAGTAACAGCAAGCAGAAAAGACGCCTTGATGTGAGGCGTTAAATAACAAAAGGACGCCTCTGGGAAGGGGCGTCAAATGGCAGTGAACAGTACTCGCAGTATAAATAACAATGATGATACTAAAATGACGCCTTGCGATAAGGCGCTGAATAAGTGAAAGACGCTTCCGTGGGAGGCGTCAAATCGTGCAGTAAGTACAGCAGGAAAAAAAAAGACGCCTTGGAATGAGGCGTCAAATGAAGAACGGACGCCTCTGGAAAGGGGCGTCAAAACACTGTAAATAGTAATGAGGTAAAGGGTAAAATGATAGTAATCAACAAAATGACGCCTTGGTTTAAGGCGTTGAATGATGAAATGATGCCTCTGTAAGGGGCACGGATTATAAAAATGACAAAAATGCAGGAAAATGACTGAAACAGCGCCTCTATCGCGGTCGCTGTATGAAGAAATAACGACAATGATGGGGGCGTTATTCGGTTCAGTGAACCGAAACCCTGATAGCTGACAGAAATCACTAAAATGATGATAATGACACTTCAAAATTGGCTAATCAATGGGAGATGTGCACGTGGTGCACAAGGGGAGGGTGCTACGTGGAGCACAGTGGAGGGGTACGCGAGGGTACCAAAGGAGAGGCACACGAGGGCGCCAATAGGAGGGGCACATGAGGGTGCCAAGGGGAGTGTGCTACGTGGAGCACAATGGAGGGGTACGCGAGGGTACCAATGGAGGGGCACGCGAGGGCGCCAATGGGAGGGGCACGCTGTTGATCGTTTGTTTGCCTATCTTTGATCTTACTTTTGAGGGCTGCTAAGTAATATGGCAAGATGACAAACAAGCAATCAAAGATCTGCTCAAACCTATGAACATGTGAACATGAACCTAGGCAATCATAGCTAGCTCTAGCATGGGCATGCTATCTCAATCAAATTACGCTAAGGAAAAGGGAAAAACACACGCCGGGGCGTGGAGCAAGGAGTAAATAAAAACACACCACTAGGGGTGGAACAAGCAAGGAAATAAAGATGTGATGAAGGAAATAGCTATTGCCCAGCACTAAGGAAAGATGTGATCGCCACCAAAGTAAACACAAGTCAAAGACTCGAATATACCTTGGAAATAGGAGGATGAAGCACCCGCCCACGGGAGAGAAAACCAAAGAAAGCCTGCAGATCAGCTTGAAAGTGACGGCCAGAGACCCGTGCGTCGCTTATAAATAACGGTCCCACCCTAGACCGCCAGAAGAGAGTGACGCTCCTAAACCAGACCGTCAGACAACCTGCAGTAGTAAAGCTTGAATTCTTTTAACTCCAACTCTTCTAGCCGGCTAGAAGACTTGGGCCTCGTGCTAATGAACCTGTAAACCTGCCAAAGAAATAGAAAGACAAGACAAGACAACCTCAATCAACCCTCTTCACAAGCATAGCATCAATTCTTAAAGAACTTAAGAACATCAAAAGGAGAGGGAATTACCGGGGAGTTTTGGTTTTTTTAACCCCTCTGGGCGTTTTCAAAAGTTGGGAGGATGTTTGTATGCTTAAAACAACAGTGAAAAAAAACGTGGAGGAGGAGGAGGGACAATGCTCTGTTTAAAAAGACCAAGGAAGAACTCAAGCATGCAAAGATGAACTTGAAAGATCAAAAACAAAAGTACTCCCTTGACTGGAAGATGGATGGACGTGGGAAGCAACTCCTCCTGGATGAAGATGGCTCCTGGGTTCGGCAGCACTTCGTCGTGAATCAAAAATCTCCCCCCCTTGATTATGAAATCAAAGGTTCTATTTATAGACCTTCAAAACTCATGGGTCGAGTTGAAGATAAATCAGCCAAGAAAGGAGGATAATCCTTAGCAAATCTTTGAGGATAATATCAACAAGAGTCCAAAGAAACAAACGAGAAGTCCTGAGGATTAGAATTGAAGGAGATAACGCCAATCCAAAACCCTATCTCGTCCACGGAGTAGCAGAGAAAAGGCCTGAACTGTCAGGACTCTCTGAAGGAAGTAACGGTTACACGATAGACCGCCACTTGGAAGTAACGCATTAAGGAACGACCGTCATTTTCAACCCTATCCAAAGGATAAGATCGTCGGGAAGAAGATCTAAACAATAGGACTCTGCAAGTAAGTAACGGCCAGGGCATAGGGCGTCATAAGGAAAAAAAACGGCTAGAGAGTAGACCGTTATTATCAAAGGACAACGAGGCCCTAAGTCTTGGGACTCTTCAAAGAGTAACGGCCTAGGCTTCATGCGTTATTATGAAATGACGCGCCTAGTCCAGACCGTTATTATCATTGATTTTCAAGAAAATAGAATGGAGGGATTGTCAAGCTTTTGAACGAAGTGCCACCAGGAACCAGGTCTAATCTAGGAATTGAGACCCAGAAAACAGACTTCAACTGATTAAAAGGAATTCAATGAAGAGTGAACAACTCGGAGCATCATATTGAATAAATAAGGAGATGACCCGACTTATTGGGTATAAAACGGGTGTCAACAGATGCCCCTCCTTAACGTCCTCTTTGCAGGGGAACGAGCGGAAGTGAAGCGAAAGTGAAATGGAACATGGAGATGAAGCGGAAATGAAGCGGAGTGGATCAAAAAGAGGGCGTTAAGGTAAACGACACCCGTTCTTCACCAACAAGCGATAAGAATTTTCTGGAAAAAACTTCAAAACTGATCACAAGGAAATAGCTAACCAAAGGACGCAAGTCTGGAGGATTTAATTAACTAAGGAAAGGAAACACGGCTGGCCGCCGGAGGCAACGGAAAGGAAAGAGACTAAACTCCAGACAGGAATCTTCAGTCAACTAGATCAAGCGAGCAAATCGAAGGAAATCTTCAAATTCAGAGTGGAATAATTCTCCTTATCCGGGATTAAGAACACAGCTGTTCACCGTCAATGAGACCTCTTAAACAAATGAAGCTCATGAATGCTCAAAGAACGCGTATGATGCATGCTGGGCTAAAGAAAAACAAATCTTCAAAGTTTATGCAAAGAAAGATAAAATAACAAGATACTCGAGAATAATATTGCTAGATTGGGGAAACCAGAGTCAAGATACCATCTGCAACCACGGCGTGCAAGATAGAACCGTCATCCTCAAATTTTCCAACCTAACGGCCTATCCAACGATTATTCATGTGAACTTAGATCATCATCATTTTTGTTTA
>JAHNEJ010001956.1:0-85800 GCA_022559845.1 Amorphophallus konjac | reverse complement strand
AGCAGTAGTGCAAGAGGAGACTCTAGAGAATTTCGTCGGATGGAGAGAACATTGCATGACGTTCATAGCTCCCCAGTTGAGGTTGGACTTACGTATCTACTCCCTAGTCCAGTTGTCTTCATCAGCTCGTAGCTCATATGGTTCACGGCTCACCACCTTCCAGGTCTCATGATCTTGGGCTCTCAGGAAGACTCACATACGAGTTTTCCAATATGCATAGTTAGTGCCATCAAAGAACGGGGGACGGTTTATTGAATGTCCCTCAGCCATATAACCTTTAGCCTCCATTGCACCTTGTCTCTCCGGGTTGTTTAAACCACTCAAAGGAGAACCAAGCTCTGATACCATGTGTTGGGTGCTGAGAGACTGATCTAGAAGGGGGGGTTGAATAGATCTGCCCCCATTTTAACTTTTTAAACAAACAGATATGAAAGCTAACGCACGGAATAGATAGAACTATATGGACAATGTCCTAGACAGCAACTAGTGTTCAAACACACAAGTAGATAGATATGAAATCACGCACCACACCAGGAGACAAGGGTTTTTAAGGTGGTTTGGTCCTCAATCTAGAGGCCTACATCTACCCCTCACTCAACCAAGTGAGACTTCCACTAGTGCAAAGCACTTAACATTGGGAAAACACCCCAACCACACACCGCTGATCCACAGCTTAATAAGAGAACAACTTCTCTAGAACCGCTGACACACAGCTTGTACATCTTCTGTAGTTCTTGAAGAACCAAAGAAACGAAAGGAAGAAAGTAGAAAAAATTTGAAACATAGAACAGGTTAAGAGAAACTCTCTCCCAGAATAGTAGATGTGATCTGTGTATCTGTAGATGCCGTCGCACTTCAATTCAGCCCTTCACGCTTGAATCAACAAGTTCAGCAAGAAGTCCTCGACGTTGCTTTCGTGTGGCTCTTCCTGCAACCTGTATAAAATATGAAGTCTCTCTGGTTTTTTGCAAGCACACACCTTTTTCCTCGTCTTGTTCTTCCTCTGTGTTCTTCTTCCTGTATTTAAGCACCCTCTCTTCCATAGGATATAGAAACCCACAGAGATTGCATAGTAACATAGAACTCTTATCAGAGTCCTGATCAAACTTCTTCTTTCTTTATCTGGGTTGATACCATCACCACCGTAAATCATTAGAACTTGAGATAAATCTCGTTCTCTGATTTTAGATGATGTTAATCGGTGTCGTTTGATGATTAAGAAAGCTCCAGATTCAAGTTTATGAAGTTTAAGAATCCCAGCCATACTTAAATTCTTTGAATGGAAGTAGCTTTTATCAAGCTTTACTGCCATGAGCTATTTGTCACCACTAAATAGCTATTTGTCACCCTTATCTGACATTTGTCACCACTAACAAGCTATTTGTCACCCTTAGCCGACAGTAGCCATCGCCTTTGACTTAGCTTCATAGCTCATGTAACTGAAGTCGACTTTGCGTTCAACTCGAGTCTACTTCGCTTCTAGGTTTTTTGAAGCATTTTCCTCTGTTGTCCATTTTACATCGTTAAGAAGGCATTTGTCAGCCTTATTGTCTATTTGTTACCGTTGACCATCTTTTTTTCACCCTTAGGCGCTGGGAGCCATCGCCTTCAACAGCTTATGTGATACTCATGGACGAACGAGACTGAAGTGTGACTGGAATCGACTCCTCTTTGAACTCGAGTCTACTCTCCTTCTTCATATTTGAGCTTTCTATGGCTGTTGTCTATTTAGCTTTGCACAAAGGGAAAGTAGCTTCCGAAAAATGTGTCTTGTGAAGGTATTTGGCTTTGAAGAAGGACGCCCATGGTGTATCCGATGTGATAGCTTTCCATAGTAGCTTGGCCCTCAAAGCAATTTGCATAGTAGGAATGCTAATGATACCCAAACCACCCGCCTCCTCTGGTTTTGATAGCCGATCCCATGCTAGCCAATGTCGACGAGGGCCATGTTCAGAAGCCCCCAAAAACCAATTAGAAAGCATCATATTAATTTCCTTAATAGTAGCAGTAGACAAAGATAAAGCTGCACATGTATAAATGGGTATGGAACTCAACACGTTTGATAAGCACCAGGCGACCACCCAAAGATAAGAAAGTCATCTTCCAAGATTGGAGACGCGCATGAATCTTTGCTGTAATATGAGGGAAATAGTTTCTTTTGGGCCTTCGATAAAAGAGATTTCTACCCAAGTACATAGTGGGAAGAGTTTTCTTGCTGAAGCCAGTGATATTCTCAATAGAACTTTGAAGACGATTCGAAAAATTCTGATGCACAATGAAGTTACTTTTTCGAACATTAACTAGTTGTCCTGAGGAGGCTTCATAAATCCTAGTGAAATTCATAAGGTTCCTGATTGATCTGGCTGCCCATTGGCAAAAATTAGTGTGTCATCCGCGAAAAGCAAGTGTGTGATTTTTGGGCATCGGCGGGGAATAGAAAAGTAGCCCACTTTGCCAGATTGAAAGAGACCGGTGAGACCTCTACTGAGGGCTTCTTCCGTAAGAATGAACATGGACGGGGCAAGCGGGTCGCCTTGTCGAAGGCCATGGGAGGATTTTAAAAAACCATATAATGCACCATTGAACATCATAGAAAACCAACAGTTCGTCAAGAGCAGTTCTAGGATAGAGATGAATCGCAAGGAAAACCCAAAACTCTACAGAACAACAAAGAAAAAATCTCACTCCATGTGGTCATACGCCTAAGCCATATCAAGCTTAAACATCACATTCCTGCCCCGAATCTTCCTGTGCAGCTCCTGAGAAAGCTCTTGAGCTAGAGAAACACTTTCAATAATATTACATCCTTTAACAAAAAGCACTTTCTTCCCGGGAGATAAGGTTGGGGAGACAACCCGCCAGACGCTCAGCAATAATACGGGAGATAATCTTGTAAGAAAAATTACAAACGCTGATAGGCCGGAAGTCCGAACATGACATGGGAGCCGCCACCTTGGGAACCAGAGCAATGATGTAGGATGACATGGCTTTGGGGAGATCATGTCCGCAGAAATAAGCCTGAACAGCTGCACATACATCATGCCCAATAATATCCCAACATGCATGATAAAAATATCAAGTAAAATCGTCAGGTCTAGGAGCACTATCTGGAGACATTGAGAAAACAATATTGTAGATTTCTTCCACACCAGGAACAACACGGAGATAACTATTAAGACCATCAGTCATAATGGAAGGAATGACCTCCAACAAAGAGGTGTCTATACTGTGGTCCTCAGAAGTGAAAGCCTGCTGGTAATGGGTGACAAACATAGATGATAAAATGTTGGGATCCTCGACAAAATCCCTAAGATCATTTTTAAGCTTTAAGATCTGAGCCCTCCTCCTATTTGATTTCACACATGAGTGGAAAAATTTAGTGTTCCTACCCCCTTCCTTTAACCAAGTCACGCACGACTTTTGTCGCTAGAAGATTTCCTCCTGGATATGAATTTTATCTAGGGCAACCTTAGCCACAAACAGGTTAACAAAATTCACCTGAGATGGAACCACATCATACAAATTTTGGGCTGCTGCAAAGGAATCCTCAGCTGCCTTCACATGAGAGAAAATATTACCAAAACTATATTGACTCCACTCCTTAAGTGTAGCCTTAGTGTGCTTAAGCTTTGCAACTAAGCTGAGCATAGGAAAAGAAGACAGAGGCGCTGACCGCCAGGCTGTGGTCACCGTGTGCATAAAAGAATCATTGGACAACCACATTTACTAGAAATAAAACCGCCCGACAGCACGGGGTTGCTGGTGCGGGAAATGTAACAGAAGGGGGCAGTGATCAGAGTAGGCCCGAGACAAATGTTCCACAGATAAATTTGAGAAACAGTTAGGCCACTAGCAATTAAATAAAACCCTATCCAGTCGAGCCCAAATCCCACCATTGACACGGCCATTAAACCATGTGAACTGGCCCCCTGAAAAACCAACATCCTCCAACTGAGCTTGTGACACAAATTCTTGGAATTCCAGCATCGATCGATTAAAAGCTTGACGACCCCCAGGCTTCTCATCCGGGTCTAGGATATAGTTAAAGTCACCCCCAATCATCCATGGATCTAAGCAGCCAACAGCAAAAGAAGTAAGAGAATCCCATAACGGTTGCTGAAGAGCAGGAATAGAACTAGCATGAACCACTCTAATATAGAAAACCGTCGGCATAGATGGGCTAGCCGAGACAGTAATGAATTGATCTTTAGAGTCAACTAGGATGAGGTCAAGGGGATGCTTCCAAAACAACCAAATATGGGATCTACCTTTACCATTGGCAATGCAACCATGCATCCTCAACTTTCTCAAAAATGAATGGATATGGCTTGCATCAAGCATAGGTTCAATAATAGCATTGAAATAAATATTGAATTTTTTAATCAAGAACTTTACTCGTCCCAGAGAACGATCATTACCAATCCCACGAATGTTCCAAATAAGACCCTGCATTAACACAACAATGGAGGAGAGTTAACCGAGTTGCTACGCCGCAACATTCCACGTGTCCGGACCCCAACCTTGTCTACCGTATCGTTGTTGTTCGCACCCATAAAAATTTTGTGGCCATTGAGAAAATTATCATTGGAGACCTGAGCCAAACAAACCTGGGGACCACTCAGCTGGAGCAGGGTGCAATCCCCAGGGTTGAGAACATGATGTAAATCTTTGCCAGCCAAATCAGACAAGCTAGAGGGGTTATTTGCTGCCAAATCATCCTTGGCAGAAGATGCCAAAAGTAATGGTTTGGTAGCAGATAAGTCCTGACGAGCCAATTCAGAGTGGCGCTCCACACCTTTATCGACTACAGGAGTAGCAGAAACAGCAACAAGGCCATCAAATAAAGCATGGAAATCTCCATCAGCCACAGATCCACAACCACCAGCAACAACAAAAGTAGCCTCCGGAACAGAACAACTAGCCGTAGAAGGAGCCAAACTTTGGGATGAAGGGAGCTCACTACCATGAGTCGACTCCAAGGCAAGCTGAGTCGACCCATTAGCAAGATGCGGCGATAGAGAGGAAGCCGTTAGAGTCGACATAGTGGCAGAAAGCATCGACACCACAAGCCCAGGATTAATCTGTGAAGGCCCAAGGGCCGCTGGCGTTGACGCAGGTGCTTGAAGCTTCAACACAAAGGTAGGTGCTGCCTGCTGCTTGATACCAGGATGCGTCAACTCGTGCCTCAACTGAGTCGACGTAGGCTTCAACAAAATAGGAGGAAAGATCAGCGCTCCTGCCTACTGCACAAGCCCAGGTTGCGCCAACTCAAGACCCTGCGGAGTCGACACTTGCTTCAGTAAAACATTAACATTCTGCAATGGTGCAAGGGCAACCAGCAACGGCTCAGAAGTTCGAAGCGAGGTTGAGTCCGGGCTTCCAGCATAGCCATGGGGAATTGGAGGGTCAAGAGCTGACTCCGGCTCAATCGGGGCCACAAGATCATGCTGCAAGACGGAGAACCTATTGGCTTGATCCACACCATGTTCAATATTGGAAGAGGGACCAGGACATGGCCTAATGACCAGTCGTACCTTCCTACGCTCAGGAGCTGCATCAGGGGGCCGAGATGACAGAATGTCAGCCTTACACATCTTTTTCTTGTAGTCAGCTTCCATATGACCGAGTTTATGACAAAAAGGGCAGAGATAAGGAACTCTATGATAATTAATAGATTGCCAAAAGCCTTCTCCATCCATATCAATCCATAAACGGTCCTTGCGTTGAGCAGATAGATCAAGCTCCACACATGCAAGCGCCTCCGACGTATCGGTAATCGCCAAAGTATTATCATGAATCCTAAGAATATGACCAATATTCCCTGCAATGGAACGCATCAAGTCTTAATGGTAGAAATTAACCATGAGGGAGGGAAACCCAACCCATACAGGGGATGAAACATGATCAGCATCAAAGTCAAAATTGTGTGTCCAGCGGAAGAACCGAGATAGGTAGCTGATAACGTGAAAGTTCGTTGTTTAAAACACGCGTATAACAGCCTTAAAATCGAACTCGCACAAAATGATCAAAAGAGAACGTAGTACTATGACAAGCACGGTTCGAATCCACAGGGAAGAAGAGATTTTTAGAGTTAAAAACTTTAGAGTCCTTTAGAAAACACTTGTGATTTTGTTTTGCTTAAAGAAAATTGTGAAGTGATGAACAAACCAAACACTTAATTAAAAACACCTATGACCATGCGCCTATGCTATAGAAAATAATTACATGAAGTGAAGAGAAGAGATAGAAGAAGGATGTAGAGAGGGAAGACGATCAAGAACTAGATCAAAGGAATAACTCTTTTTATTAACTTAAAAGAAAGAGTACATGAAGTGCAAGATAAGCTTACAACAAGGATGTGACGAGATTACAATGAAGTAAATTAAAACTAAAATAATAAAAATAAAAGGAGCCTGAGATATGAAGATGGTAGCAGCAATGGTGATGATAACGCTGTCCTCTCTTGGCCTTGGATCATGAACCACCTTGCGGAAGATGTCGTCTACGTCGGTAGGAAGTCACCTTCGTCGTTAAATCCGCCTTTATAGGGTGAGTAACTTTAAAACCAAGATGAATTATGGGATTCCCAAGAAGAAGAAGTTGAAGAGGAGGGGAAGAGGAAGAACTTTGATGAAGAACTCAGATAGAAAAGAAGAGCAGAAGAGCTTCAAAATAGAGAAATAACAGAAGCTAGTACCTCGGATGAACAGTGAAATCACAGGACAGCAAGTTAAAAAATGGAAAATAACTTTCAAAACAGAAAGAATTGGAAGATGATCTAGACGAAGAAGTTGTAGAACACTTAAAAACAAAGAACTTTTATGAAGATTGTAAGAGAAGCAAATGACTAGAAGGGGGCGAAATAATAGGAAGAACAGAGAGAAATACTGATTCAGAGATGAACATGACAGCACAGTGCAAAACATAAAATACCTTGAAAACTAGGAGGAATTAGAAGCTGATGCAAACTAAGAAGCTGTAGAGGACTTAAAAATAAAGAACTTTCATGAAGACAGCAAGAGGAGAAGAGGGACAGAAGAGGGCGAACTCGGCGGCCTAAGAAGATGTGAGAGGGAGAGGGAGAGAAAAATTACCCAAAAGAAGAACCTCCTTTCTCCTCCTTGTCATGGGCTATTTATAGGGAATGTTGGGTAGATGGAGGGTGAAGATTGTATCAAAAGGAGATGGATGGCTGAAATTTAAGTAGAATATGATGCATGGGGAAGAGAAAAGGTAGGTGGGCACCCCCTTTCTTGGACTTTAGGCACCCCATTTCCCAAGGCTCATCATGTCTCTCCTTTAATTATAACTTTGAATGTCCTTTTCCTCCTTTTCAAACTTAAACTTTGAATTCCTCCTTTTCAAACTTTGAATTTAAAATTTTGAACTTTCTTTTCCTTCCAACCAAAATATTTTGAATTCTTTATTTGACTTGGTTAAAGTGGTGATGACAGTTTTACCCCTGGCTTCTTTTGCAATTACCTTCGGTGTCCTGCACACACATAATTATAATCTAGTCCATAAAATTAACATAATGTGCACATAAATCTCAAATGCTCATAGTTATGCAATGGAGAATTAATGCCCACGACCCTCAACTTTAATTTATCAAATAATATCACCAAATTAATCAATTTACGTGAAAGCTCTAATTTAAATGCGGAGTTGAGGTTAACTATGAAATATGCATAATTACCTAATTATATGCACATAAAATGGTGTACATGCAATGAATTACTATAGAAAATGGACACTTATCACACCCCCCAACTTGAACATTGTTAGTCCCTTAGCAATGTAAACAATTATAAAATTAGGACTAGCAAACACTCATGTGTCACAGATCATGGCAAGAACATTATGCATAATGATTTAGACTTTGGAGTATTACAAGTTCAAGTAGAATGTATTTGGTATAAATTTCATCAGTCCATGTGTTTAGGCCTTTCCTCAGGATACACTCAAAAGTAAATATCTCTTTGTGTATGAGTGATATAACTTGACTAGTGACTACCAAACAATCTAGATGAATGAGTCTTCTACCTTTCACTTAAAGATGATTTTCAATTCTGTCCACATCTTGAATTAAGCTTCTCGAATTACAGGTAGCTTCACTCTGCCAGTTTATACTTCTTTTTTTCTTTTTTTTTGACACACGGTGCTGCACATCCCTTCGCCGTTTGACGCGAATCTCAACTCTTGCCTTAGGAGAAGCAGGCCCGGTTACTAAGTTCAGGGGCATTTTCCATGTGTATTTTTTTTTGGCAGGTAGCTTTTTCCTCATGATTACGTTCAACGAATGGGTATAATATTCATCATCACCTAAGTGTCAAGTAAAATTCCCATCATCCTAATGTTTGTCATCCACCGATCTTGTTATTGTGCAATTGTGTACAAGTTCAATAGAATTTTCAGGTGTATTCTGAGGAAAAGGCTAAAGACATAACCAATTAATTCATCCCTTTAACTTGCAACTTTCACGTGTAAGACTCTAAGTCTTATCATTCTAAGAAAAGTTTCTCATCATGAAATATGAACATGAAACACTTGTTAGAGGTGTGATGAAAGGTTGCAATTATTTTGATGAAATTCGAGCTCAAGCTACCCCCCAACTTAGGTGACATTGTCCCTAATGGCATGAATAAGATATAGAAATGAAATAAAGCCATAAAAAGTAGAGGGAAGGATAGATACGACCTGAGAGAGAGATGTCGTCATCAAAGAAATATTGCTCCATGCTCTATGCTTTTTAGACAAAAGAAGAAAATCAATCGTATTTTTTTTTTTGAAAAAGAGACAGGATAATTGGGTTGCCTCCCAAGAAGCGCTAAGTTTAACGTCTTCAGCCAGACACAATATAGCTCACAATGGGTCACTCAGCCTGAGAGAGTCCTCCTGCATCATTGGAAGATTTTCAATGTAAGGTTTCAAACGTTGACCATTGACAGTGAAAGTTTGACCAGTTTTAGGATCAAGAATTGTTACTGCACCATGGTCAAATATTTTAATTACCACATATGGTCCATCCCATCGAGATTTCAATTTACCGGGGAATAATCGCAGCCTAGAGTTAAAAAGCCAGACCTTTTGGTTGATTTGAAAATTTTTTCGTGAAATGTATTTATCATGGAATGCTTTAGTCTGGGCTTTATAAATCTTGGCATTTTCATAGGCTTCATTCCTCAACTCCTCCAACTCATTTAGTTGTAGGGCCCTATGAGATCCGGCTTGGGCCAAGTCAAAATTGAACTGCTTAATAGCCCAATAGGCCCTATGCTCAAGCTCAACGGGTAGGTGACAAGCTTTCCCAAAGTTTAACCTATATGGAGACATGCCAATGAGAGTTTTGTATGCTGTCCGATAGGCCCAAAGAGCGTCATCTAGTCTTTCAGACCAATCCTTCCTATCGGGCCTAACAGATTTCTGCAGGATATTTTTGATCTCCCTATTGGATGTCTCTACTTGGCCACTTGTTTGGGGATGGTAGGGGGTGACAATCTTATGAGTGATCCCATATTTTTCGAGAAGAGCTCGAAATTGGGTATGAGTGAAATGAGAACCTCCATCACTAATGATCACCCTCGGACACCCGAACCTTGAAAATATATTCTTTCGGATAAACTTCATGACAACTTTATGATCATTGGTTCGGGTGGCAATGGCTTCAATCCACTTAGACACATAGTCGACCGCTACAAGAATGTACTCATGTCCGAATGATGGCGGAAAGGGGCCCATAAAATCAATTCCCCAAACATCAAAGATTTCAACCACTAGAATGGGGTTAAGTGGCATCATATCTCGTTTGCTTATGTTCCCCACAGCTTGACACCTAAGATAAATCTTGCTAAATTCATAGGCATCTTTGAAGAGAGTGGGCCAGAAAAATCCACTTTGTAATACTTTGGTAGCTGTTTTCTTTCCCGAGAAATGTCCCCCACAAGCTAGAGTGTGACAAAAGTTCAGAACACTTTGGTGTTCCTCCTCGGGGACACACCTCCTAATTATTTGATCCGGACCAACATGGAATAATTCGGGGTCCTCCCAAAAGTAGTGCTTAACCTTTGAAAAGAATCGATCCTTCTCCTGCCTAGACCACCCTCCTGGAATCTGCCTTACCGCCAGGTAAGTGACTATGTGAGCGTACCAGGGGGTTGAGTTGTGAAAGATGGAAAGAATTTGCTCATCAGGGAAGGAATCAAACATAGGAGCACTTTCAGGAATCACAATCCTAGACAAGTGATCAGCTACAACATTCTCTAACCCCTTCTTGTCCTTGATCTCAAGATCAAATTCTTGTAGCAAGAGAATCCATCTAATCAAACGGGGTTTAGCATCCTTCTTGGTGAGCAGATATTTCAATGCAGCGTGATCCGAATAAACAATGACTTTGGCCCCCAAAAGATATGAGCGAAATTTTTCTAGGGCAAATACAACAGCTAGAAGTTCTTTCTCTGTGGTGGTATAATTCAATTGAGCATCGGCGAGGGTGCGACTCGCATAATAAATTACCACAGGTTTCTTGTAAATTCTCTGACCTAAGACATCTCCTATGGCATAGTCAGATGCATCATACATGATTTCAAATGGGAGCGACCAATTAGGAGACTGTAGGATTGGGGCTTGAGTGAGGACCACTTTAAGAGAGTGAAAGGCCTCAAGACAAGACTCATCTAGCTGGAATGGAGTGTTCTTGGCTAGGAGCTTAGTGAGCGGACGAGTAATGGTAGAGAAGTTCTGAATGAATCTTCTATAAAAACCCGCATGACCAACAAAAGAGCGGATTTGCTTGACAGACGAAGGGGGAGGAAGATTGGAAATCAGATCAACCTTAGCCTTGTCTACCTCTATTCCCTTTTCAGTAATAACATGGCCCAACACAATGCCTTCTCTTACCATAAAGTGACTTTTCTCCCAGCTTAACACAAGGTTGGATTTAATGCATCGTGCCAGCACCTTCTGCAAATTCTCCAAACAGCAATCAAATGAGTCACTGAAAACTAAGAAGTCATCCATGAAAATTTCTAAAAAATCCCCCACCATTTCAGAAAAGATTGCCATCATACACCGCTGAAAGGTGGCAGGGGTATTACAAAGCCCAAATGGCATTCTTCTAAATGCAAACGTGCCATACGGACACGTGAATGTAGTCTTTTCCTGATCTTATGGGTAGATAGCAACCTGATTATACCCGGAGTATCCATCCAAAAAGCAAAAATATCTTTGCCCAGCTAATTTTTCCAAAATTTGATCTACAAACGGGAGAGGAAAATGATCTTTCTTTGTCATTGAGTTCAATTTTCTATAATCAATACAGACTCTCCACCCCGTTTGTAGTCTTATCGGCACCTTTTCACCCTTCTCATTTTGAATCACGGTCAGCCCGAATTTCTTTGGAACAACTTATGTAGGACTGACCCACTTGCTATCAGAGATGGGATATATAATTTCGGCATCTAACCACTTCACCATCTCTTGCTTAACCACCTCTTTCATGTTCGGATTCAACCGGCGTTGCATCTCCCTGCTCGGTTTGGCATTGTCCTCTAAATAGATATGGTGCATACAAATATCCGGACTGATCCCCTTGAGATCCGCCACCGACCAACTTATTGCCCCCCTATGCTCCTTAAGAATAGTTAAGAGTTGGGATTCCTGAGCAGAAGTGAGATTGGAGGCAATGATGACAGGTAGAGTGTGATTAGGTCCCAAATATGCATATTTAAGGGAGTATGGCAGGGGTTTCAATTCAAGAGTAGGCGGATGATCCAGAGATGGAAGAGTAGGTTCGGATTGTAATGGAGGAAGTGACTCCACCCTAGACCAGGGTGCAGAAGAGAGAGGAGAATCCTGAAGCATGCTACCCTCTTCTAGGGTGTCCTCAATGTTATCCGGAATCACATCCTCAAAGATATCAATGACATTGCATTCATCTCCTTGATCCGGATACTGAGAAGCCTTAAAAATATTCAGAGAAACTTTTTCACCTACAAATGATATATCCACCATTCTCGTGGCACAGTTGATGTTGGCCTTAGAAGTTGCTAGAAAAGGACGTCCCAAAATAATAGGTGTGTGCTTTAAATCCTGGGACTAGGCCATATCAAGAATGAGAAAATCCACCGGGAAATAACATTCATGCACTTTAACAATGACATCCTCCAATAGACCCCTTGGTGTTTTAACCGACCTATCCGCCAATTGGAGGATGATTGAAGTGGTTTTTTACTCCCCTAGATCAAACTGCTCATAGATAAAGGTGGGCAAAAGATTCATGCTAGCACCTAAGTCTAGCAATGCTCGATCAAAAGTGACTCCTCCTATATCATATGAGATTAAAGGGGCTCCGGGGTCCTTCAATTTTTTTGGCAAATGATTCATCAAAACAGCACTCACATCCTCAGACAAGCGGATCTTTTGAGTCACTGCCCTTGGCTCCCTCTTTGGAGTACAAAGCTCTTTCAAAAACTTTGCATATGCTGGCACATGCTTGATTGCATCCAAGAGTGGAATATTGATAATCACTTGTTTAAATAATTCCACTAATTCTTCCTGTTGTACCGGTGGTTTCTTGTGAGCTTTCGGCTTTAGAGCATCGGGAAAAGGGACCTTAGACACATATTCTTGGGGTCCTTCATCAACTTTCGCCTTCCCTTTAACCAGCTTCTTCTCTCCACCCGCTGCCTTTTTCTTCTCTTGCACAATCACAGGCTCCTCATACTCACTATTACTCTCCTTGTGTGCGTCTTGGCCTGAACTACTACCCACATCCTTAGCCAGATAAGGATCATTAGGAATTTTCCCACTCCTAAGGGTAGAGATGGCTTTGGCATTCTCAAACTGAGGACCTACAGGAGGGGGCGGCTGAGGTTGATTGGGCTGATTGGGTTGAGGAAGAATGGGAGCTCTTAGAGGGAAGCCTAGAGGTTATTGATTGCGGGGGTTAGCAATAGGCTGACTTGGTAATTGGCCCATTTCCCTTCTCATGGTGGCTTCAGCTAATTGGCCCAATTGGGTTTCCAACTTAGAAATAGTTTGTTGTTGGGCATGGAAGGTCTGTTGGAAAGATTGATTTTGGGCTTGCATGGTTTGTTGGAAGGATTAGTTTTGGGCCAGAATTAGTTATTGTAATTGATGGAATCTATCATCAGTTTGGGAGTCCTGGTGGTGTTACAGAGGAGGTTGATAGATTTGGTGGGAATTGGAAGATTGCCCGTAATTGGGCTGAGGAGGTTGGTATGGGACCTGACCCTGGTTAAATCGGGGAAGTGGTTGTTGGGCTTTGCGGTCCCCGACCATAAGCATTTCCTTGAAATGGTGGTTGTGCTTGAAATTGGTGTTGGATGGGTGGTTTGTGAGTTTGAGACGCAGAGGGGATGGTGGGCTGATTGGGAGATTATTGATTTCTCCAATTGAAATTGGGGTGATTCCTCCAGCCTTGATTATAGGTGTTACAAAATGGGTCATAGTTGGGCTTAGAGAACCCCTGGGCTGCTTGGACTTGCTCCTGTATAAAAGGTGGTAACTAGGTTGCTGTTGGGCAATCGGACACATGATGGTCCGGGCTAGCACATAAAGCACACACCTTATGGTGTGTTGGGTCCGAGTATGGGTTGGACGTAGGTAAGATGGTGGTTTCTTGTTTGTTTTGGGCCAGGAGCTGGTCTAACTTATGGGCCAACATATCAACTTGTTCTAGCTTTTGGGTCATGATATCCACCTTGTCCAATTTTTGATGGATGAAATTCACATCCACTCTAGCTTCAGGTTCCACACGATACATCCCGGCCCATTTAGATGGCCCAATGGTTCTCTCATATGAGGATAAGGAAGCGTGGTTGATTGAATTCTCGCTCAACATTTCAAATAAGGCATAGGCCTCATCCTCACTCTTGCTCATAAAGGCCCCACCACATGATGCATCAACAATCTGCCTAACTTGATCATCTAGGCCCTCATAGAAAGCTTGCACTATTTGCCATTTGGAGAGCCCACGATGTGGGCATTTTCTGAGGAGTTCCTTTAATCTCTCCCATGATTCATGCATTTGTTCATTTGGGAGTTGCGCGAATTTTGTGATTGCCCGCCTCATGGTGTTGGTTCTACCGATGGGGTAAAACTTCTTAAGGAACTCATGCTGCATATCTGCCCATGTGCCAATAGGTTTCCCTAAGGTCCCTAGCTAGTATTTGGCTTTATCCTTAAGTGAGAAAGAGAATAAGGTCAGGCGGAGAGCATCATCTGTGAAATTTTGAATTTTCACAGTGGAACAAATTTCTAGAAATTCATCCATATGTTTATAGGGATCTTCATTGGTCTTCCCATAAAAGGATGGGAGCATCTGAATGGTGCTAGATTTGATCTCATAGTGCAAAGCAGGGACATTAGGCAGTTGGATACAAGTGGATGGCTGATAATTCGAAGGAATGAAATATTCCTTCATCTGTTTGGGCACCCCTAATTGGTGTTGTTCAGCCATAGGTTGGGTTTGATTTTGAGCCGGATTAAAAATGAATCGTTCAATCTCACTAATGGGCTCAACTAAGTCAAGGTGTTGAGATCTTCTCCCCTGCATAAACCAAGGTTAAAGATGAGAGATGATAGAATTGTTTTATGATAATTTTTATTTTTATTTTTTATTTTCTTTTGTTTTGACTCAAATAAGGACGAAGAGAGATAAGAGGAGAATTTTTTAGTTTTTTATTTTATTTTAGTTTTTTTTGTATGCAAACACAAACAAGTTGTCACACAAATTACCTACTGACCTAGCTGTGACCTAGACCTACAAATTGGGTTTCACAAAATGGCTAAAGTGAAACTTAAGTTTACCCTCAATATTTCCACCGGCTAGGTAAGGGGTGGGGTAGTGGGAGGTTCCCCCTACTTTCGTAGGGACCTAATTATGTCAAACCACTAGCCCGCTTAAGGCGTTTGCCGTCCGACCATCTTGCCTTAGGCACCGATTTTCATAAGAGGGTAAGCCTAAATAACACAAGAACCACAGTGTGAACCTAGGGCCAACGTCTACTGGATTTTATTTAAGTTCTAGGTGATGCAAAGATGCAAGGGAATTATAGTTTGTGGGCTAAGGAAGGGTGATGAAATCCCCACCTTATCTTGCTTATGGGTGTTGCCCTTAAGATACTTTGAAATTATATGCAACAAAGTAAGTTCAAACAAGGGGTTCTATGCAAGCATGGAAGTGCATGAGCATGCTATTAGAAAAGTTAGAGTACTCACCTTGCCTCCCGCAATCTTCAACAATGCAATTAACAACAATTAAGCAACAAGAAGAAAATAAATACTATCCTAAATGATGCATGACCTAAAATATGGAAGTGTGATTTCTACTCTTGGAATGAAGATTTTTATCGAGTTCAAGTGAAGAGTTTTTTTTTTGTGAACCTATCTAACCACAATATGCAAGAACATTAAGGAAATGACACAAAATGAGAGGAATAAGTTTGAAGACTTGATGCGTAAACCCTCGTTCTCTTTTTTTTTTTTGAAATGAAATGACAAAAAGATTAAGGAAAGGGAGGAGAGCTTACCTCTTAACTGCTCTCTTTTTTTCTTCTTTTTTTGATTTTTTAACTTCAATTCTTGAAGTGGGTTCCCTCGTTCTTTTTTTTTTCACCTTGCGGAAATAAGAAAAAGAAAGAGAAATTAGTACACTTATAAACACAAGGAAAATAAAGTTCTTAAATCAAAAATCATCATTCCTCCCCGGCAACGACGCCAAAAATTGATAACGCGAAAGTTCATCGTTTAAAACACGCGTATAACAACCTTAAAACCGAACTCGCACAAAATGATCAAAAGAGAACGTAGTACTATGGCAAGCACGGGTCGAATCCACAGGGAAGAAGAGATTTTTAGAGTTAAAAACTTTAGAGTCATTTAGAAAATACTTGTGATTTTATTTTGCTTAAAGAAAATTGTGAAGTGATGAACAAACTAAACACTTATTAAAAACACCTATGACTATGCGCCTATGCTATAGAAAATAATTACATGAAGTGAAGAGAAGAGATAGAAGAAGGATGTAGAGAGGGAAGAAGATCAAGAACTAGATCAAAGGAATAACTCTTTTTATTAACTTAAAAGAAAGAGTACATGAAGTGCAAGATAAGCTTACAACAAGGATGTGACGTGATTACAATGAAGTAAATTGAAACTAAAATAATAAAAACAAAAGGAGCCTGAGATATGAAGATGGTAGCAGCAATGGTGATGACAACGCCGTCCTCTCTTGGCCTTGGAACACGAACCACCTTGCGGAAGATGTCGTCTACGTCGGGAGGAAGTCACCTTCGTCGTTGAAGCCGCCTTTAGAGGGTGAATAACTTTAAAACCAAGATGAATTAGGGGATGCCCAAGAAGAAGAAGTTGAAGAGGAGGGAGAGAGGAAGAACTTTGATGAAAAACTCAGATAGAAAAGAAGAGTAGAAGAGCTTCAAAATAGATAAATAACAGAAGCTAGCACCTCGGATAAACAGTGAAATCACAGGATAGCAAGTTGAAAAATGGAAAATAACTTTCAAAACAGAAAGAATTGGAAGATGATGTAGAAGAAGAAGTTGTAGAACACTTAAAAATAAAGAACTTTTACGAAGATCGTAAGAGAAGAAAATGAGTATAAGGGGGAAAAATAAGGGGAAGAATAGAGAGAAATATTGATTCAGAGATGAACAGGATAGCACAGTGAAAAACATGAAATACCTTGAAAATTAGGAGGAATTAGAAGATGATGCAGAAGAAGACGTTGTAGAGGACGTAAAAATAAAGAACGTTTATGAAGATAGAAAGAGGAGAAGTGGGACGGAAGAGGGCAAATGCGGCGGCCTAAGAAGATGTAAGAGGGAGAGGGAGAGAAAAATTACCCAAAAGAAGAACCTCCTTTCTCCTCCTTGTCATGGGCTATTTATAGGGAAAGTTGGGTAGATGGAGGGTGAAGATTGTATCAAAAGGAGATGGATGGCTGAGATTTAGGTAGAATATGATGCATGGGGAAGAGAAAAAGTAGGTGGGCACCCCCTTTCTTGGACTTTAGGCACCCCATTTTCCAAGGCTCATCATGTCTCTCCTTTAATTCAAACTTTGAATGTCCTTTTCCTCCTTTTCAAACTTAAACTTTTAATTCCTCCTTTTCAAACTTTGAATTCAAAATTTTAAACTTTCTTTTCCCTCCAACCAAAATATTTTGAATTCTTTATTTGACTTGGTCAAAGCGGTGATGATAGTTTTGCCCCTAGCTTCTTTTACAATTACCTTCGGTGTCCTGCACACACATAATTACAATCTAATCTATAAAAATTACCATAATGTGCACATAAATCTCAAATACTCATAGTTATGCAATAGAGAATTAATGCCCATGACCCTCAACTTTAATTTATCAAATAATATCACCAAATTAATCAATTTACGTGAAAGCTCTAATTTAAATGCGGAGTTGAGGTTAACTATGAAATATGCATAATTACCTAATTATATGCACATAAAATGGTGTACATGCAATGAATTACTATAGAAAATGGACACTTATCAGTAGCCCTTAATATAATTTTTTTTTAGATTAGTAACTTCAGAAAATCAGCCTCACACCCCAGGCAAATAAGGATATGCCTTGGATTGAATCTACTAATGATAAAATCAGAAGAAAGAAGCAACCTCTGAGCCAGGCACGCCTTGATATCCGAAATTGAAGGCCAGCCATATGTACACTTAGCGATGATAGTAAAATTTAGGCATTCCATTGAAGCCTGGATTTCATCCTGGGAGAAGAAAATCGCCGGTTCCCCAAGGTCAGTGAAGGCCGACGACTTAACCGGGAAGGAAAGCCTCATCTTCTGATGAGATTCCATGATCATATGGGCATAAGAGCGACGAGGAGTAGAGGGAGGGAAGGCGAGGAGGCCCAGCATTCGTTCGAAGAGGAAGAGGAGGGGGAGGGGGGAAGGCCCCCCCACCACGTCGGCCATAGCCGGCGGCTAGGGCAGGGGAAGGTCGCAGCAGAGCATCTCATGGCTAGGGCACTGGTTTCTTAGGCTGTCCCAGTATTCAAGGAGGGATATTCTCAACAAAGATTAATGTGATTATTTTTAATCCAATTTCATTTTTCTTGGAAGTATTGAATCCCAATCCTTCCTTATTAGCATTCATCTTTCTTCCAAGAATAGCATCAAGATTTTGTTTTCCTTTTGTAAATCTCTAAAGGATGTTTTGTTTGTCATTCAATTCTTTTTGCAACTTCTCAATGTTCTTTTGCAACTCATTGTTCACACCCTTGACGGCCATGAATTTTTCATTTGTAAGATTTTCCTCATCTTCATTCTTTTGCATTCTTATCTTGACCTCATCAATGACATTCTTTAGAAATTCATTTTCATCCTTCAAATCTGTTAAATTATTTCCATTATGTTCAGAAGTGTTATTATTGTCGGCAAGGGAATTAACCTTCTTTTTCAAGTACTTGATCTCATCTTTCAACTTTTCATTTTCATTGGCAAGATCATGGTTTTGAATGTGTTCGTTGCAGAGAATTCTGTCAGCATTCATAGAACTCAATGATTTCTCATAATCAGAAATTTTCATTATTAATTCCTTGTTCTCAACTCTTAGATTTTGAATTTGTTCCCTGTGAAGATCAATATCATGCAAGTGCATTTCATTCATCTTATCAAATTCTGAGCATTTTTCACAAGAAGATTCAGACATGTCCTTTTCAAGTTTCTTTTTCAAATTGTTATTTTCATACTTGATTTTCTTATAGCTAGAAAGCAACTCATTATAAGCATCAAATAGTTCTTCAGTGCCTATTTCTTTTGAATCAAAACTTACCTAATTTTTCTCCTCATTTGTCTGATCACTTCTCAGTGCCATAAATCCTTTTTCATGGATTGTCCTGTCCGACGAGGAGGAGGATATAGAACTGCTTTCTTCATCTTGACTCCAGCTACATAGCATGGCTTTCGTCTTCTTCTTCCTGATATTGGGGTCTTCCTTCAATTCCACCTTAGGACAATCAAACTTGTGGAGCCTTGGTTTCCTGCATTTAAAGCACATTACATCAGAACCTTGATTGTTAGGAGATTTCATATTGGAAAGTTCACTTACCTGACACTTTTTCTTTCTATTCAGTCCCTTGCATTCCTTCTTCATAAATTCTTTGAATTTTCTTGAAAATCTAGCCACTCCTTGGAGTCTTCCTCAGCACTTGTTGAGGATTTATTCACGACTCCCTTGTGGCTTAGACTGACTGTGAGGGCAAGAGAATTCCTTTTGTTCTCTTCATCTTCTCTCCTCTTCAAGTTTAATTCATAGGTCATTAAAGAACCTATGAGCTTATCTATAGTCATGCTAGATAAATTTTGTGAGTCTTCAATGGCTGTAGCTTTAGTATGCCAAACTAAAGTTAAGGATCTTAAAATTTTTCTAACTAATTATTACTTAGTGAAAATTTTTGCTAAATGATTCAATTGATTGATTAATTGGGATAGTCTAGCATACATGTCTGAGATTGATTCATAGGGAGCCATAGTAAAAGCATCATAATCAGAAATTAATAAATTGGCTTTAGTCTCCCTTATCTCAGAAGTTCCTTCATACATCACCTCAAGTTTATCCCATATTTCCTTAGTAGTTGTGCATGAGGATATTCTTGAAAATTCTGTAGGATGCAAGGAACACTGCATCATGTTCATAGCTCCACAGTTTGTGTTGGACCGTTTGATCTAGTCCTTTGTCCAAGCATCTTCATCTTGGGGAAGTTCATATGGACCGTAGTTCACCACCTTCCAAATTTCGTGATCTTGAGCTCTGAGAAAGACCTGCATTCGATTTTTCCAATATTGATAATTATATCCATCAAAATATGGAGGTCTATGTACTGAATGACCCTCTGCTATATAGCCTCTTAGATCCGTTTAAACATATCTCTTTAGGTTGTGAGACCTTTACAGAAGAGCCTAGCGCTCTTTTTTTTTAATCCAAAAAGCCCTACCTAGGGGCAGATGGGGGTACCATCGGCCACTAGAGGGTGTAATTTATTACTGAAGAAAATGAATAAAGATTACATCTGTCGAATGCTGGACATACCCAGCTTATCCATTCGAGCCTCTCCTTTTATAATTGGAGGTAATTCATTGTAGGAAAGAAAAACATTACATTTGGAGGAGCAGGCTAAAGAAGCCAACAGATCTGCAATTTTATTTCCTTCTGTATAAGTGTGAGCAATCTTGTCTAACTGTGTAGTAGATCTCCAAATGTCTCTTGCATAAGGAAGAATTGACCATGGACATTGATAATCCTTGAGAATAACTCGAACAAGAACTTGGGAATCACATTCAATATAGGCAGGGTGATTTGAAATAGTATGCAAATAATGAATACCATCAATGAGAGCTCTTGCCTCTGCTACTAGGCTGTTGGCCTGGCCATAGAAATGGGAGAAAGCTAAGAGAACATTGCCACTGTGATCTCTGATGACACCACCTCCTCCAGAGGTACCATCTGATTTGCAGGCCCCATCAGTGTTTAATTTTAAGAATGGCCAAGGGGGAGATACCCATTTTATTGCTTTCAGCTGAGCACCAATTGAACTTGGGATTGAGATCCCTAAGGCATTAAGAATCCTCCTTTTGCTAATATCATACTCTTTGTAAGCTGCACTTGTGCAAGCTTGCTTCACTTTAGCAATAACTTGATGAAGAATTCGGCATTTGGATATAGTGCTGCCTTCATATCTCGCTGAGTTCCTTGCTCTCCAAACATCCCAACAACCAAAGCCAATCACTGCTAGGATAAGGAGGCCATGAGCTGAATTCACCTTGATGTGGCTTGTAGCATTTGAAATAAAAGATGTGGCTGTATTTCCTTCCAATGGCAGCCCCATGGCTTGGAAATAAGACCATAAGTGAGATGCTAATTCACTGTGAATGAAAATATGATTAATGCTTTCCCCCTGATGGGCCTGACAGCAGGAACACATAGAACACAATTTAATACCCAGACGTTGGACATTAGTGTCCGTTGGTAGGCTGTTGTGTAGAATTTTCCATAGATGAACAGAAATTTTGGTTGGGAGCCATGGAGACCAAAGCCTTTGCCATTGAGTGAATGACTGATTGATAGTAGTTTCAGATAGGAATTTGTAAGTGGAAGACACCGAGCAATGTCCTGTGGAGGACAGACTCCATGCTGGGAAGTCAGTATCAGAAGTGAGGGAGGTTTGAATAATGGCTGTTTTGAGCTTATCGGGCATAAATCTGTCCATTAGATCAGTTTCCTCCCTTGGGGGGTGCAGCAGGAACTCATTAACTGTAATGTTTGGGTGTTGTATACTGGTGGAAGGTACAAAGTTGGATAAACAGTTCTTACCAATCCAATTATCATACCAAAAAATTGTTTTCTTCCCATCACCAATGATTATCTTTTGATATTGAAGAACAATCTATTTTGCCTTTATCCAACTACGTCTGGCAGGTCCAGCCAAGTTAATAAAACTTACATCTCTCAAGTGTCTCTGGCCAATGTGCTTAGCTCTGAAGAATGTTGCCCACAAAGAGTTAGAATGCAGAGCTTGCCATAACATCTTTACTCTTAGAGCAATGTCCATCTGCCTAAGAGACATAATACCAAGGCCTCCCTGAGAAATAGGTCTGCAGATTATGTCCCAGGATCTCCAATGTCTTTTATTCCCATTTGGTGAGGAACCCCAGAAGAAATTTGCAAAAGACTGCTCCAGCTGGTAATGTGTACCAGAGTGAAGAGGTGCAGTGGATAGGGAATAAATTGGAATAGAGGTCAGAACATGCTTAATCAAAGTCAATTTTGCACCTTGTGATAAGAGACTGGATTTCCAACCTGAGATCCTTTTTTGAATGGAGTGGATGATACCTGCAAAGTGCACTTTTTTGCTGCGGCCTAGAACCAGAGGAAATCCAAGATATTTGAGTGGGAAACTGTGTCTGGTGAAACCAGTAAGCCTGGATATCCGATGGGCAGTGGGATCATTAGTCTTAGGGTGTAAGAGGAAACCACTCTTACTGGTGTTAATAAGTTGGCCTGACCCCCTTTCATAAGACTTGAGCAGCTTCAGAAGATGTCTGACAGAGGCAAGGCTTGCCTTACTGAATATCAAAGTGTCTTCTGCAAATAAAAGGTGGGAGACAGTGGGACACCTCCGAGGCCCTTGATAACTTTCAATTTGTCTATTTAGCTGAGCTTCTTTTAGAGATCTGCTCAAGCTTTTCTCAGTAATAATAAATAAGGAAGGTGCGATCGGATCACCCTGCCGAACACCCCTAGATGATTTAAAAAATCCAGCAATATCACCATTCAATAAGACGGAAAACCAACAATTCTATATAAGCGTGCTAATCAGCTGTGTGAAAGACAAATCAAAACAAAATCTGTTCAGAACAGCAAACAGAAAATCCCATTCAAGTCTATCATAGGCCTTTGCCATGTCTAACTTAAAAATGATATTCTTCCCTCTGGTTTTTCTGCCTAGTTCTTGTGTCAAATCTTGAGCTAAAGCAATATTTTCAGTGATGTGCCTCCCTTTAACAAATGCAGATTGTTCCTGTGATATTATATTTGGTACAATAGTGGCTAGCCTTTTATTGACAATGGAAGAGATAATCTTATAAAAGAAATTACATAGACTGATCGGCCTATAATCCAAGATATCCTCTGCCTTTTGTTTTTTTGGAATTAAAGCTATAAGAGTGGAAGTTACAAATCTTGGGAGAGGCTTTGGGCTTGTAAAAACCTCTTGAACAGCACTGACTACCACCTCAGAAATGACTGGCCAAGCTTTATGGAAGAAAGCACCCGTGAATCCATCCGGCCCTGGTGCACTGTCAGCAGATAGTGCAAAAACTGTATCTTTTATTTCCAGTTTAGTTGGAACTGCTTGGAGCATTAGGTTATCTTGCTGAGTAACTAGATGTGGGATGCAGTTTAAGGAGGACTCCTCAATATGATGCAGCTGAGAAGAAAATGCAGACTGAAAATGGGTAACAGCAATGCTCTTTATTTCTTCATGATTTGAGGTTAAAAGGCCTGCTGAGTTTCTGAGCTGAGGTATATGTTGTTTGCTTCTTTTGGCTTTGGTCGAAGTGTGGAAGAATTTTGTATTCCTGTCCCCCTCCTTTAACCATCTGATCCCTGACTTCTGTCTCCAAAAACATTCCTCTTGTAGCAGCCTTTCAGATTGGAGGGATTTGGCCTTTTCTAAAATGTTTTTATTTTCCAGAGAAGGATGAATATCATAGTTGTGTTCCGCTTTTAGTACTGCATCCTCTGCTGCCAGCAAGTTCACATGAACATGACCAAAAGTATGCTGGTTCCAGTTGCGAAGCATATTCCTCATGTATTTGAGCTTCAAGTATAGGGTAGACATAGCAGAAGTTGCCAAAGGGCTGATATTCCAACAGGTATTGACATCCGTGAGGAATTTATCATGCAATGTCCACATCTTTTGAAAGCAAAACCGGCTCTTAAAGTTGTTCTTGAAAAGCAATTTCACCAATAGAGGTGCATGATCAGAAGCTTCCCTGGATAGATGCTCAACAGATATTGGGAAGAGATTTTGCCAGTCTGAATTGATAAGAACCCTGTCCAGCCGAGCCCATATACCATTACACCCATTTTGGTTGTTATGCCAAGTAAACTGAGATCCCATGAAACCTGCATCAAATAGGGCACAATCTGAAGCACACTCAATGAAGTCCGAGATTGCACCTAAGTTTGGAGGGTTACCACCAAATTTTTCCCCTACTGACATAATGCAGTTAAAATCTCCAGCCACTAGCCAAGGTCCTGAGATTTGAGAGTGCACTGATATCAGGGACCTCCACAAATCCTGCCTCTCATAAATGGAACATTTTGCATAAACGAATGAAAGGTGGAAAAGAGGCCATGTGGAACCAGTTTGTGTAAGAGTAATTTGCTGCTCATCCGAATTTACAATAGTGAAGTCCAGTGGGTCTCTCCAGAAAATCCAAATGTGTGCAATATCATCACAGTTAGCAATACAGTTACCCATTCCAAGTTTCCTGCATATGTGATTCATTTTACTGACATGAATTTTGGGCTCCAGAACAACAATACAATCAATTTTGTGGGACTTAATGAGAAATTTTACCCTCCCAATAGAAATATCATTTCCTATGCCCCTAATATTCCATATGATGAAATTCATTAGGAATTGGATAGAGGGAGTGACCCGGAGGAACCAGATCTGGTCATAGATCTAGTTTTAACACCTGTATGTTCATGGAGCATAATCCTGGAGTTTTCAATATCAGCTGCAGTTGCAATGTTCTGTCTTAGATTTGTCAACTCTACACTATGCTGCCGTAATTGAGAACAAGGTAATGAAGCTGGGTGGTTGCTTAAGGCAATCAAAGTAGCATGTTGTGAGAACCCAGGTTGATGATCAACCATAGCTAACTCCAGAACTGGAGCAATAAGACCATTTCCATCAAACCTTTGTCCTGAAGGGAGCTCTCTAGTAGGAGCAAAAGCAGTTACTGGTTCGATCGCTGTGTTCCGACAGGAAGAATCTACCAAATTCGATGTCAGAGTGGCTTCATCCAAAATTACTTCAGCAGTTTTATTTGAGTCAGTTTGTGCCCTTTGGGCACTAACATCCATATGAGTCTGCGCTGAATTGTCCTGATAAACAGGGGAAACTTCTTGTAAAGCAGAAGCATTATTTCCCACACTCTTAGATTGAGGCACTGTATCATCCACGCTATTGTAGTGAGCATCCAGGTAAGTCCCAACACAATCACCACCCGAGGAGTCATGAGAAGTCGATGCCTTACCAGGAGGGGGCACTTCATTTCCAACATTACTTTTAGCACCTGTAATCAGCTGAACCATAAGTTTCCAGACTTTTTTACCAAGTCTGGAAATAGTCTGTGACACTCCAGGATTTACCACTGATTGAGGCAATTTACCTTTACAATCGTGCAAAGAGTGGCCGAGTCTGAAACAACCCGAGCAGTAAGATGGAAGCTCCGGGTACTGAATATCTTGCCAGGTCCCTCCCCCAGGGAAACCAATCCATAATCTATGTGGGTGAGCCTTCAGGATATCCAGCTCCACACAAACTCGAGCAGCCATCGTGTTGGACAGGTTTTTGGTGGAAGCGTCGATTTTCAAGACCTTCCCAATATTCCCGGCAATAGAACGCAACATAGGTTCCACAAAAAGATTCACAGGTAAACCAGGAAAGGAAATCCATACCGGCAGAATAGAGGAATCTTCATTTGACGAAAAATGCATCGTCCATTTGAAAAAATGAAAAATTTTGCCATGAACATAGAGGTGTTCTCTTAGAAGTAGCTGTAGATAATCCTCTTAATTACGGAATCGCAGAAGCAGGTGCTTGGAGTCCAAAGCACTAATCATGAAATCTTCCTTGAAGCTACACCTATTGGAGAGATGGGACCTGATCTCAGGGAAAGCAGGTCTTCCTTGAGGCGTACGAGCCACCAGGGCAAACGTAAAAGGCATCATAGACGCTGCAAGTTCCTCAGCAGAGAAAAATACGGCCGGTTCACCACCGTCCGTGAGTGCAGGCTCATGAACCTTACCAGGAACGACAGGCAGCAACAACGATGAAGCAAGCGCTTCAGCAAACGAGCGACTCCTCCCTGAGGGTGCGAGAGCAGGGGAGACAGCGGGGGATGGAGATATCAAGGCGGGAAGGGTTGAAGGAGCAGCTGCTACAGTGGAGGGGGCCACGCCGGGCCCCCCCGAGGACGCCATAGCCACGAAGTCAAAGATCTTCCATGGGCCCTACGCTAGGTCAAGGATGGATGATTCCTAAGGACGGATGATTCCCAGAAGCATCGTCCTCTCCGTGTGTCGAATGGATCTTAGAGATATTAATCTAGAGGAGGGGTGAATAGATTGCTCCCAAATTAAAACAGATCAAAATAAAGATTATCAAATTTTAATGCAGGATATTAACCAGCTAACTTTAGGCTCAGTGCAGAATGAGTAGAAATGAGGAAAGCACATAATAACCAAATCTATATCATATAGAGTGAATGCGAACTCAGATAGACAACAATAGACTGGCCCTAAGCATCCATCTATCAAATGAGATAATCATACAAGCTGCACTGCAAACACACAAAAGCACACCACAGAGATAATCAATTTTTAGGTGGTTCGGTCTACACCCAGCAGACCTACGTCCACCTCTCACTCAAACCAGAGTGAGGCTTCCTGCTAACTCACAGCTTGCAAGACGCTGATTCATAGCTTTAGGGAACCAATCCCTACAACTGCTGATTCACAGCTTCACCATAGAGAGACCACCTCTTTGCATCCCGCTGCCAAGCAGCCTTCAGGCAACATGCCTGGACACCAGATCTGAGAACACACGCACATATCTGAACCCTCCTACCTCACAGTAGGAGATGAGATACAATTGGATGAAAAAATAAAACTAAAATAACAAGAAAGTAATAGATCGAGTTTAGAAGAAATTAATCCTCAAACACTTAAAGAGCTCGATCTAGACTTGGTTGATCTGCTGCAGTCTGGACGATCGAGGAAGGATTTCTTTCCTCTTCCTCTTCTCTTTCTTCCTCCTTCTGCTCTCTATCTCTCGCAGTAGGAATAGGCCTTCGTGCCTTTTTTTCGCTCTCTGGTGTTTCTGATCTGCCTATCTGCATCTTAAGTCTCTCCCCTACACGTCATCGTCTCTCACCCTCTTCTTCTAACGAGATTCCTCTTTTCTTAGTTGATAAACATCTGCTGGGGCCCACATAAAATGATTTCTGTTGTGGAAGGAATCTTCCCACCGATGGAACCATCTGGATGTGGAAATCTTTATGTGCCACTCTTCAGGTCATTATGCCTCGGTCCATGGGCCGTTGGAAGAGCCGGTTCCGATTCATCAGGTTCGCCTTTCGTGGTGCGTCGATGCAATCCATGTAGTGCGTCGATGTAGTTGTGGTTCTCACATAGTGGTAGAAGATGACTGTTGTTGCGTCGATGTTATGAGAATACTATTGTCGACGTAGTGACCAAATTTGTTGAAATCATCTAGTTGCGTCGACGCATAAGCTATTGCAAGTCGACGCACTATCTGTTGACAAAACCTTGGAACTGACTGATTTGAACTGATGCGTCGACACACTGGTGCTTGTGCGTCGACCTGACTTCTGTTGTTCAGCCAGCTTTGAATAAGGTGTTCTCTTTAGGTGCGTCGACGCAGCTACTGATTCCAGAGCACTGTGTCGACGTAGGTACATGTAGTACCTACAAAGCCAATTGAAAGAGTTACTTTAATGTAAATTATGATGATTCATAAAATTGACATCCTAATATTGACATTATAGTTGACATCATCAAAACCATAAACACAACTACCACGTGTTATGGCTTATTGTCAGGGCACCCCCGGGTCGGCCCGGGTGGCTTAGTTGAAGACGGGCAACACTGCATGCTGGGTGATCGGGGGTGGCCCCCATCAGTTTTTGATGTTGCCGTGAGTCACAGCCAGCTGGCTAGGACCCTCGATTGGCCCCGGCATGGCATAGCAGGGGCTGGATAGATAACGCCTTAAAAGTGTTCGAGGAAATTCCCGAACCCTTGTTTCTTATTATTTTCTCTAGGAAAATATCTGGGTACAACAAATGCCCCCCAAGGGGCGTGCGTCGGACACAGAGCCGAGGGTAGGCGGCCCGTGAGCTCCTCGTTCGCTATGTTGTAGTTGTGTTGGAATTTCATATGCACTTTATGTACATACATTCTTTTTTCTATGCTAGCATTTCATATGTTGCTAACATTATGTACTCATCCCTTTTTTGTGCAATTGTCTTGCAGCTATGGCAAGATTTGGTGGAGATGATCGGGCTCAGAGGCGCGCTGCCCGCGAAGAGGACAACTAGGTGAGACGGACTAGGCAGCCAATGCCTCCTTTAGGCCCACCCATCATCACCGTTGCCAATATTGTCCAACTGGATTTGGGGCGCTCCTTGGTCGCTGAGGGTCCCATCAGAGAGTGGACAAGTGAAGCCGGAGCCATGGACCTGGCTAGTATTTCTAAGATTGGCGGCATTTACACATATGATCGCTCAAGAGGCTACCCAAGAGAATTCTCTCTGGATCGACACTTGTTCGAATTCATGAGGAGCTTCATCCCCGCTGGCACAGAGGATGGAGTCTCTTTCGTGGCTGGAGAGCACCGCCGGTTAGAGCGGACCATATTGCTGCGTAGGGATAGCCTGCACGGGGTCATGGTATACAGCTTCCTGAGTTTTTCAGTGGACTTTTGGTGGCAGAGGCAGTTCCCCAGCGTAGATTGCCTGGGGTTCTTCAACAGGGCAGACCAGTTCGAGGTCCGAGTTGGAGTGTTGAGTCCGGCCTCTTGGGACTTGCACGGCCACCATCGAGTCAAGACTGAGGGAGTGACAGGCTTGATACTGGAGCCATCAGGCCTACAATTTGCTGGAGAGGGATATGATGACTATAGTCTACTGGACGGGATACTGCGTCAGACCATGGTTAGCTGGTACGACCGATGGTCCGTGATTTCTTCTCACCGATACCACTAGGGCGGGACGGACTGGTTGATGGGTGTTGTCAATCATTACCGGATGCTTCTGAACCGGACGGGGATCTGGTATGCAGTGACTGCAACTTTGTATGGGTACCCCTGCTACACGGGGCTCATTCAGGCACAGGTGGAGCGCTTCAACCGTCGGTGGAACACAGTGGATACAGCAGAAGGGGAGACCTCCTTAGACTTGTGGTCACTCTTCAGGATATCAGGTTTGTCGATCAGCGGTGAAGGATATGAGGAGGTAGTGCTGGATGACCTCCATCACAGCCATACTGATGGGATGGGGCAATACCGGGTGTCACACAACTACCGGTATCTATTGAAGACCTGGAGAGATTTGGCCCTGGCGGGTAGGGATAGGCCGACGCAGACTCCGAGGGTGCCTTTGAAGGCATGGGTCCGTCACTTCTACAATGGGCCTTTCTATTTTTATAATGAGTTTGCACCAGACCAGACTCCCTGGGAGGAGTACACAAAGGTAGAGCTATGGTTAAGGACTTCTTCGCGCTATATTTATGCGCCGAGAGAGGGGTGGAATCCCCATGAGCTACCAGACGTCACCTACTTGGCCGCGTACCTGGCATACTAGTTGGCGACCTCCGTGGTTCCTCATGGCGAGGATAGTCTTCTGCGTGCAGAGCAGCTGTGGCCCACGTGTCTCTTGGCAGAGGGATGGAGGCTGGCGTTGGCCCCAACAGCCTTGGCCAACATCTACCATGGACTGGGGGCCTTGTCAGTACACCCTACTTCATGGGAGAAGAGTCTCGATCTACCGACTCACTACCTTAGCGTGTGGGCCAGTCTAGTCCTTTTAGGGTTCGTGACGCGAGCTGCAGTGGCGAATCTGATAGCTCCTTTACTTTTTGGCTTTAGCGGTCAGCCAGACAGAGACGCTACAGATCAGCTGGAGAGGGCCAGTAGAGCTCTGTTCTATTTTTTAGGCTGAGGCGAGGACGGGCTCCCATTTGACTGTGGGTCAAGGGGCTTCCGGCCCGTGTTAGTACCGACGAGCGACAGGGCGGCCTACGCGCTACTGCACCAGCGTGAGCCAGACACGTCGATGTATACTGAGTAGGTGATCAGCACCCGGCCGACAGTGTTAGCGCTGCAGCGGTCCAGTGCCAGCGTCCTAGATCCCTACTACCCACACCAATTTGCTAGGAACTTCGGGTATGACCAGGTGATCCCGAAGAACTAGGAGTTTTCCCTAGCAGGCCGAGTGTACAAGGGCAGGGACAGTCACTTGCTAGAGGCCGCTTGGTGGGACTTCAATTGCAGAGGGGCGCTAGAGAAGCTATCGACATCGAGGCTTGATCATCGAGGAAGGTTCGATGTCCACTATGCTCGGTGGTGGTTCGAGCACAGCCACATGTATCTCCAGAAGGCTTCGGCGATCAAGAAGGCTAAGGAGCGCCGGCTTATGCGGGAGGACTAGCCTCCCATCTCACTGGACGCCGAGTTCTTGAGGTCCCGCTTTTCCCAGATCCGTCGAGAAGTAGAGCGGCTCGAGCGGCAGTGGCCCCAAGATAGCCAGATCTCCTCGTCGTCGAGGCGGGTTACAGTGGGGCGATCAAGCCCCTGAGGCCGGCGCAGGCGGGGCCTGTGGCTACCGGTGCTGGGAAGGTGAGGTCGAGGATTCCGAGGACCTGGTGGGTGCAGTTCTGGGCTGACTGCGGCTTCGGGAGGAGCAGCACCCTTGACGGTGTGCTCCCAATGGGGAGCTTTGTCCACACAGCCATCCCCGACTGGAGGCGTCACATCACTCATGCGATCGGGTCGGCCGGATCGGTGGAGTTTGTCTCTCACATAGAGCACACCTACACGCAAAGAGACATCAAGGAGGCAGTTACGAAGGCTGCCCGAGTGCTGGGGCTGAAGTTGGAGCAGCTGGTTCCTCTGTTGTTGACTCCCTTTGGAGCTTCAGGTAAGACATGTTCTTTATTGTATTGTCTTTACCTTTCTTCTTTATCTTTTAGGCTGAGATGTGCTTCACCGGCATGTGTCTTTTGTAGGTTCCCTGGTGGCGGGGGATCATTCTTCAGCGGGGATGCCTATTGAGAGTGGTGACAGAGACCTTCAGCCCAGGCGGAAGCATCCCCGTATGGATGCTGGCGCGGCGAAGGCCGGGGAGTCCTCCCATACCCACAGGGAGGACGAGCATATTGAGGTGGAGCCGGCTTTAAGTAAGTGCCAATTCTTGATGCTTCTTCTTTTACTGGTTTAGTCATTATGATTGACTAACCTTACACCTATGGCTAGTTTGTAGCTCCACTGGAGGCTGGGGCAGAAGTGGTCTTCTCGTCGGCTTTGGAGACCGACCCTTTGGGGGAGGATGAGCTCAAGTGTGACCTTGATGTGGAGGAGGTGTGGACGTCAAAAAAAAATGATGATGATCATGCGGCATGCACGTCTCAGCACTCGAAAGCAAGTCGAAGACAGAAGGGCCGAATAAACCCTATGCCTCCTCCAAGCAGGACGAATACCTACCCGGTGCTCTGCCACCCAACAAAGAAGCCCCTTGAGCTGAAGGGATGACCCTGGCTCTTCGGTCGGCATTGCCAAAGGCCGAATCAGAAGAAGCTCTGGAGCTCGGACACGGGTTTGGCTTATGCAAGAAAGCACGCAAAGCCCAGGACCGGGACTCGAAAACTTCAAACTAAACACCTCGGAGCAGGAGCATTGCAGCTGAAGTTCTTCGGGAGCACAACTGTTCACCTGAATGGCCGCGAAGCCGAGATGAAGTCTAAACCGACGCGCCCTTGCTTGGGCCTTAAACCGGCGTGCCCTTGGATGGTCCTTAAATCGGCGTGCCCTTGCATGGTCCTTAAACTGGCGCGCCTCCTCTTCCTTTGCTGATCCGGCGTGCCCCTATTCACTTGGTGATACGGCGCGCTAATTGCATTTGGGTTTAAACCAGTGCTCCCCTGGCCGCGCCGGTTTAACCCCATTCTGTCCCATCTATCAACCGATACTCTGTTCTCCTATCGGATTCAGGTGCAGGTTCAAGGGGGCATAGCATTCAATCCTACCAAGCTCTGCCTCCACATCCGTTCGACAGCACAGAAGCGGCAACGGCGAAGCAGGCCCCGGCAAATCCGCGAATGTCCCATCTTCGGATGAATGCCAGTGTACTCCACGAACCAGAAAGCTAGCGCAATGGGTTATCTCCCGATGTCGTTGCAGACGTGGCAGAGGTGGCGGGAATCCTCTCCCCCACCATTCGTTCTATAAAAGGCATGCTCCACTAGAGAAGTAAGAAGGAGAGGCTGGAACCCCCGAAGGGCGATTGAAAAGAGAAGAGAGGGCCACCCGAAGAGAAGAAAAAGCTTCGTCCCCGTGCCGAAGAAGAGAAGAGAAGAGAAGAGAGGAGAGTGAGAGTGAGAGGTGAGCTCGGAGGGGGGGGGGAGGAGCTTGTCCTCTGTTCCCCCTTCCCCATCAATGTATTCCCTCGTTTCTCCCTGATGTATTCCCCCCTTTTTCTCGCTTTAGGGTAGATTCCCCGCTATATTTCTCATGGTAAATGAATAAAAATAAAAGTTTTTTTCGCAACATATGGTGTTCTTCTGCTTCCCTCTCTTTCCCTCTGCCTTCTCCTCATCCGGGGCCCTTCGAAGCTTGCTTCTCCATAGCATGGCCTTCGAAGGACTCCGTCAGGGGATGAACATTAATGGCCTCGTGGCATACATTTGTCCCGCTTCACGAAATCATCACCCGTGAGCTGCTAGAGCTCTTGAAGGCTAGTCCTCGAGCCTCCACAAGCGCTTACGGGTTAACGGAGGCCTCACTCCGAGATTTGAGATTCACCCCGGAGCAATCCATTTGGTGTCCCTCCTTTTTTCTCTGGCAAAACCTTAGTCCGGGGGAGATGCTGCCCAAATGTTACCAGGAGAAGAACACATAAGAACAAGTGAACAAACTAAGCTCTCTGGGAATAAGAACAGCGTATGCTTGAAGCCTCTGATCACGACTGAATCTCTGAGTTCCTGCACAAACCCTCCTAATAAAACATTCAATCTTCATGCTCGTTCACCTTAATAAATGATTAAAATGCTTTAACCTCCTTCTCTATCAACTTAATCCATCAATTAAGTGAATAAACCAATCAAAACGTCAATCTGCAGGTTGAAGGAACAAGAACAAAAGCAAAAAGAAGGAACATAGCATAAAAGAATGAAAGAAAACCCTCATGGAAGCTATTCCGGCACGCTCTTAATCCGGCACGGGCTAATCCGGCGCGCTACACCCCCCCCCCCCCCCCGCGCCGAAATAACATTACACTCAAAACCATCTTCAAACTCCTGAAATGAATAGTGTGCACCCTTGAGCCTCAATCCGGCGCGCCCTCCTGTTCTTGGTTAATCCGACGCGCCCCCCTTGTGCTCCCTTATCCGGTGCGCCCCCTTGTAATACCATAACCGGCGCCCCCCCCCCCCTTTAATACCCATTAAACCGTCGCGCCTCCTCTTCTTGAGCCTATTCCGGCGCGCCCTCTCCTCTCTGGGTATCCCCTTAATCTAGCGTGCCTGAAAGAAAGAAGGTGATTAAACAAATAAAAAAAATATACTTCAAGTTAATAGAAAACTAATCAAAAGTCCCCCCTTGCTATAATCAAAATTTTGTTCCGGGGGCTCCGCCCCCGGAAACCCCCGCAAGGGGCGTTGCCCCCTTGACCCCCGCGACCTGACCGCGCAGGTCGATCCCCGTGCAAGGGCGCACGTTGCTGAGCTCGGGCTCCACACCTAACAACTCGCTCCTCCGAACTGCGTGTGATGAGAAAATCAATGATGCCCCATGGCATCGGACGTGGACCTCAAAATCCCTGATATGGTCATGATCCGAACACCTCTCGGGCCAATAGCTCATTCGCCTTACCCTCTTCTACCGGGATCCAATCCCGCATCCACATTAAACTTGCCGTATATACGGCAGACATCCGTATGGCTTTGTCGTCGTCTTCGATGCTTCAAATGCGAACTCTTGTCCGAACAGTGAATGGTCTGTTAGTGACCAACATATATATACCGGGATCTGATCCCGCATTTACATTAAACTTGCCGTACTCACGGTAAGTATTTGTACGGTTTGTCACCGTCTCTTACGTTACAAACACAGACCTTTGTCCGAACATAAAGTGATCCATGAGTGACCGATAAAATCTGAATGGGATGAGAAGGCTCTCGTCATCCCCGGACCCTTTGCATGGAAATATCAATAAGGCCTCCGTGGGCCATGCTTAGACCTCGGGTCCGCCCCGATCATGGTCATTGCCTGACCCATATCCTCGGCCTATAGTCCGCTCTCTTCGAACGCATATTGGTTCTCAGATCTGGTCCCAGGACATCCTCCCGTTTCCCCCTTGGCACCGAAAATATTGACGATGCCCACGCGAGCCCGACTTCGATCACGGGGGGCCCACCGCAGTATGGTAGTAGCTTGATCTTGCACCAGGCCGACAAACTTATCGATTTTTGACCACTCTAACCGGGATTTAACTGAACATTTTTCGTCCCTTTGAACAATAAATTTGCCATACCCCGGCATACATATGCTCCGGTTTTCCCCGTGACGATCACGATTTTCTGAAGCCGGACGCTCGTCCAAATATCAAAATGGTCCCTTGAGTGACCGACATATTTCGAATGCTTGCTTCCCTAGACATCGGGCTTTCCGACTGATTCGAGACCGCTATCGGCTTGTTTCTCTCGATATAGTTTCTTGGCCATGAGGCCCTGATTCCTGATGATTAATCAAGGGTGTTCCCCTCTCCGAGGGGATATAAATGACGTTGTGACCTTTATGACGCGGCGGGTTTTGGTCCCAACACGAACCACACAATCGTCTGATTAGTCAGATCGAGCGCACAATAAATCGTCACTTTGTGACTGGCACACCCACGCACTTAATAAATGAATAAAGCCACCAAATAAATCGACTTAAAGAACAAGGAAATGAGCGTGTCGAAAAGTGCGTCCACAAGTCTGGCACGCCCGGTGGGACTCAAACCACCCTTCATCTCTTCGCCGGGATTCGGGGCCTCATGGCCTCCTAATAAATGATGTTTGCCTACTTTGATGAATTGCGGGTGTTATCTTCGCCAGCCCTATGGGGAGAAAAGCTGGACTAGGCGCAATCATCTTTGTGGTCTCGAGGACGCTACTCCGAGGCATATGCAGTGTCCAGGGATCATGAAGGCCGCTAAAAAAAAGGAAGAGGAAAAGAGGAGAGGGAGGGGAAATCAAATCCCCTTTCCGCAAATAAAAAAAGAAAAAAAGAAAAGAAGAATAGAAGAAAAGAAGAATAGAAGGAAAAAAAAGAAAAGAGAAGAAGAAAGAAGAAAGAAACAAAAGGGAAGAGAAAGAATCAGTAAGAGAGGGTTGTACGGCCATATCCATCAAGACCCGTGCTGAACAAAGATTACCACTGTGGGATTGATGCGGCGGAGCGAACCACTCATCCCCTCCCTGAGGGGGTGAGCGCTCTCCTGCGCACCCACCTCAGTCTATTACACGAAAGAAAAGAAAAGAGAAGAAAAGAAAGGACAAGAAGAAAAGTTGACAAGTGTTTCCGACCAAGAGAATAAGAACAAGTCTGGCATCCCGCCTGGCTCTAGGAGGGCCCAAGTCCGTGGTGTAATGCCCCAGTCTGTTCCACCTTCCTGCTACCTCTATCCGGCACAAGATGGTCCCTCGAGTGACTGTTCGAAGATCCAACAAGCCGCAACTGTAGCTTGATGAATTTCTGCCTGCTATGGGGAATGCTTTGTAGCGATGAGGCCAAGCATGGCCACCACTCCCAAAGAGAGCATGCATACACCCCGCCATGGGGAATAAAAAGAAACACACCCCGCATAGGGGGTATGAAAACAAGAAACATACACTTCACCCTGGGGGCATCTGAAACAGGACAAACAACATTCCCCGGTTTAGGGGAATTTGAGGAAGAAGTATACCCCGACACAGGGGGTAGAAGAAGCAAAACAATCCCCGGCCCGGGGGCATAAGAAGCAATGGAGTCCCACCCCGCTTCGGGGGCACACAAAGGAAGAAACTCACCCCCGCTCTAGGGGCATATGAGACAAAGCTACACCCCGCCATAGGGGCACAAGAAGCAGAAGAACTCACCCCAGCCTAGGGGGCTCACGAAGAAAGAAACACACGCCCTGCCTTGGGTGCACAAAAAGTGAAACACACCCCGGCCTGGGGGCATACAAAAAACAACACACTCCACCCGCGGTGCACAAGAAGCAAATACACCCCGCCATGGGGGCACAGAAGTAAAGAAACAGAATCCACCTCGGCCTGGGGGCATGAGAAGCATGAAGTTACACCCCGACTCGAGGGTACGTGAAGAAGAAACCCATCCTACCTTGGGTGCATAGGAAGCCAGAAACACACCCTGTATGGAGGCATACGAAACAAAAAGAAGTACACCCGGCCTGGGGACACGCAAATAAAAAGAAGCACACCCCACCATGGGGGCACACGAAGAAACGAAGAACACACCCCCTCTCTAGGGGCATTTGAAGAAGAAGCATATACCCCGCTTGGGGGCATGGAAGCCATGAAGGATTCACCCCGGCTTGGGGGTATTCAAAAAAATCTACCCTGGCTCAGGGGTATTTGAGGGAGAACTACACCCCGCGATGGGGGCATGAGAAGCAAAGAGTATACCCAGCTTGGGGGCATTCGAAGAGAAACATACCCCACTCTGGGGCATAAGAAGCAACAGAATCCACCCTCTCCCAAGGGGCATAAAGAAGCGAAATACACCCCAGTCTGGGGGCATTAATGAGAAAGGAAGAGTAGAATAAAAAGAACAGTTATGAAGTGGATGTGGTCTTTGAACCTGCCTCTTCACAATAAAAAGAAGAGCAGAAAAGAAAAGAACAGTCATCAGGCATACGTGGTCTCTCCACTCGCCTACCCGCATAAAAGAAGAAGAGAAGAAAAGAAAGTAAGCCTTGAGGCAGACATGGTCTTTCACATTCTACCTCCAGCCATCCAACAAATAGACTTCTCATGGGGTTGGTGTCATGAATTTTTGTCTAATCTGACAAAACCTTCCGCCGACGGGGAATTAAACCGACTAAACCTTCCGCCGACGGGGCATTAAACCGACAAAACCTTTCACCGACGGGGCATTAAATCGACAAAACTTTCCACCGACGGGGCGTTAAACCGACAAAACTTTCCACCAACGGGGCATTAAACTGACAAAACCTTCCGCCAACGAGGCGTTAAACCGACAAAATCTTTCACCGACGGGGCGTTAAACCGACAAAACCTTTCGCCGACGGGGCGTTAAACCAACAAAACCTTCTGCCAACGGGGCGTTAAAACGATAAAACTTTCAACCAACGGGGCGTTAAACCGACAAAACCATTCACCGACGGGGCGTTAAACCGACAAAACTTTCTGCCGACGGGGCGTTAAACTGACAAAACCTTTCGCCGACGGGACGTTAAACCGACTAAACCTTCCACCGACGGGGCGTTAAACCGACAAAACCTTTCACCGACGGGACATTAAACCGACTAAACCTTCCACCGACGGGGCGTTAAACCGACAAAACCTTTCACCGACGGGACGTTAAACCGACTAAACCTTCCACCGACGGGGTGTTAAACTGACTAAACCTTCCACCGACGGGGCGTTAAACCGACTAAACCTTCCGCCGACGGGGCGTTAAACCGACAAAACCTTTCGCCGACAGGGCGTTAAACCGACAAAACCTTCCACCGATAGGGCGTTAAACCGACAAAACATTTCACCAACGGGGCGTTAAACCGACAAAATCTTCCGCCGACGGGGCGTGAAACCGACAAAACTTTCCGCCGACGGGGCGTTAAACCGACAAAACCTTCCACTGACAGGGCGTTAAACCGATAGAACCTTTCGCTGACGGGGCGTTAAACTGACAAAACCTTTCGCCGATGGGGCGTTAAACTGACAAAACCTTCTGCCCACGGGGCGTTAAACCGACAAAACTTTCCGCCAACGGGGCGTTAAACCGACAAAACCTTTCACCGATGGGGCGTTAAACTGACAATACCTTCCACCAACGGGGCGCTAAACCGACAAGATATTCAGCCATCGGGGCTTCAATCCGAAAGATACTCAGCCATCGGGGCTTCAATCCGACAGATACTCAACCATCGGGGCTTCAAGCCGACAGATATCCCACCATCGGCCTCTGAGCCGATAGCTATTCAATTATCAACCTTCGGGTCGACAGCTATTCAATCATCGGCCCCTGAGCCGACAGCTATTCAATCATCGGCCCCCGAGTCGACAGCTATTCAATTATCGGCCTCTAGCCGGCAGCTTCCCCATCATCGGCCTCCGAGTCGACAACTATCAAATTATCGACTTCTGGGTCGACAGCTTTCTAATCATTGGCCTCCGAGCCAATAGCTACCCGAATCATCGGCTCCTAGCCGACAGCTTCCCAATCGAAAAATAACATTTTCACTTTGGTTCGGGTCCTTCCCCGGCCAGAGAATCAAAGAATCAACCTTTCACTTTGGTTCGGGTCCTTCCCCGGCCAGAGAATCAAAGAATAAACCTTCCACTTTAGTTCGGATCCTTTCCCGGCCAAAGAATTAAAGAATCAACCTTTCACTTTGGTTCGGATAATTTCCTGGCCAAAGAATCAAAGAATCAACCTTTCACTCTGGTGTTGACACCCATTTTTTGCTGATAAGTTGAGTCGTTCCTCTTACTCCCATTTGTTGATGCCTCGAGTTGTCCATCACTCGTTGGGACTGTTTTCAGGCATATCTTGGACCAATTTTTTGGGTAGCCTCCCTCCCTGGCTAGGTTTGTTTCAATTCAGGGCTTAATGGGCCTTGGTTTTGGTTAATTGGCCTTTTCTATGAGTTTTAACACCCATGTACATGTACGGTTCATCCCTGGCCGCTCAATCAATGTGCGGTTGCCTTTGGACCGTCCATCTATTTTGGAATATTTTGGTTAATTTTTTGAATTTCCACCGACAAACATTTATGCGGCCCTACTCTAGCCGTTCAACTTAATGGACGGGCAGATGGTAGCCGCTCATCTCTCAGAGTCCTGCGCTTGGTGGTGTTCTCAGATAATTATCCCATTAATTTATTTATCACCGACAAGGCTAGAACGGTTTGTCTTTGGCCGCTCTACCTTTGAACGATCTCATCAGAGCCGTTCATGTATGAGAGTCCAACAGCGAAGGTTTCGGTCAGTTCGATGGATAATTTAGATTATTTATGATTTATTTTGAATTTCCACCGACGGGGTTGGACGGCCAGGACATGGCCGCACATCCTGTTGAGCGGTCTATCGTAAGACCGTTCATCCGTTCGATTCTTGGATTTTAACAAGATTTTATCTCTTTATCCGTGGTTTTATCCCCAACTTCTCCCGTCATTTTCTCCGCGGATAATGAACCATTTTGAGTGCCGTTTCGATTGGATAAGAGATAATTTGATTATCTATGATTTTCCTTTGATTATCTAGACCTGAAAATGCTTCTAAACCCTAGTTTCGAGCTAGGACTTTAGGTGCTCTATAAATAGACCCTAAAGGCAAGGTTTGAAAGGGGGGAGATTTTGGTCGACGGCGAAGCCCTGCCGAATCCTTGAGCGACCTACGACCAAGGAGGGAGGCCTTCTACGTCCATATAGGCCTCTGGTTCAGGGAGTAATCGTAGTCTTGAGCCTCTTTACTTTGGATAATCTCATTTTCTTCTCATTGCATGTTTGTTTCTACACATCATTCTACTCAGTTTTCTTCACTTGCACTATCATTCACACATCCTCCCACGTTTTTTGACACCCCCAGGGGTTTAAAACTCCCCAGGTATCCTCCACTTCATTTAGTTATGATCATTCATTTTCATTTTAGCATCTACTACACTATGTAGTTCTAACTTGGGTTTTCTTTTCTGTTTCACAGGTCAGCAACTCATGAACACGAGGCCCATCCTTTCTGGCCGACCAGAGAGGGTGGAGGTTGGACCCTTTTGCAACTTCTGGCGTGGTGGTCTTGTGCGGTCCCTACTTAGCCGTTCACAGAGACGTGCGGTTTTCGCTGGACCGTTCTTCTTCGTCTTGTGGTCGGGTCAGAGCCGTTCATCTTCCAGAAGTTCCTTATCCCGCGTCCTCTGCAGCAATGAAGAGCGGTCTGTCGTGCGACCGTCCAACATCACAGGCGGTTCTTCACGGGCCGTTTATCCCCTGCAGTGCTGATTTTAAGGCGAGTGTCTCCCTCTCTTTCCAAGGTACGGTGTGTCAATCACATTAGGCACCTTGGTGGTGATCACGGCTATTTACACTCTTTTGTTCTCCTTCTACTGTTCCCATTTACTTTACACATCGATTTAGTAGAAGGAGAGAGAAGACAGCATCTTTTAAGCCAACGAGGAGTCAAAACAGAACGAACATGTCAACAGCCCATTTTTTGGCGATCACGGTGGGACACCTAGTGCCCATCGTGTTAGTGACTTGCTGACCTTCTCTTTTACTTTTTTAGTCCTGTTCTCGAAGTGGTTTCAGGCTGATCATGGATGCCTGCGGTGTCTGTCCTCTGGAACTTGCGCGGCTCTCCATGAGCCGTCCAAATTATATGCGGTGGTAAACCAACCGTTATTCTCTGCGAACAGTTCCATCTCTTCTGCAAGCCTGCTGTCGTGAGCGGTCTCTCACCACCCGTTCATCTTCCAATACGGCCTGTGTTTGGCCGTCCATCTTGCTGGCTCAGGTACGCCTCTGCCTTTATGCTGTTGGCCGGATTACTGTCACGCGGTTGTTTAAGATCCGTTCTAGTGCTTATGCGGTAGTGAATAGACCGCCCATCCTGGTACGCTTCTGATTTCTATCTCTTTCATTCTATCATTTTCTGATTCTCCTGTTACTTTATTGTTACTCCCTGGATTATGCGGTCCACCCCAGTCCATTTATCTTGTTGTGCGGTCTCCCACAGACCGTCCTTCTGATGCCACAGTGCACCCGAGGTTGCTTTGATTGCCATATCTATATTATCTTTGATCTCCTTGGTGCCATTTATTGATCTTCCCCTGGTTATATGTTGTTGCTGCCTACTTGCTTTCATCCTCGCATGTTTATTTTGGTCCTTGGTTGCTAGTTCCTAGGCTAGACTTTGCATGCACTCTGGTGCACATAGGAGCATCCATCTCTTTCATAGTCGTTGCATTCCTACCGAGGTAGGGTTTCCTCTCGTCTCCATAATCCTTGGAGCCGACTCGGGGACCTTGCTGAGGACCTCCGTAAGCCCCCGTGAGCCGTGGATTCCCACACGGATGCCGGGCGGGTTGTACCATACCACCCCCTAGTCTAGGGTCTGCATTCGTGCGAGAGAGAGTCTTTTAGAGTCTGCCAGTCCTTCATTCTCACCCTGTTTAGGTACCTTGTGGTTGAGTGAATTCACATTTTAATTAATCCACTAAGGTCCAAAAAGAACTTATAAAAATCTCCGCGCGTCATTTGGAATTTGTTTGGGTAATTGGCTGATTCTTCTTCTCATCTCTCTTCTCTATTGTGTGTTGCACAGTGTCATCATTTGCATCTGTTCTGTCAGATTAGGCTCATTAGGTCTAGTTCATCTTTGTGTGTCTCCATTTAGCTGCATTTGTCCTAGGTTCATTTCCCTCCTTGTATTCATTTGAAATTCATTGTATAAGGTCTCCATTCTCCCCATGGAGCGCTTCTCTCCTATACCTTATTCCTATACTTCTCCATCTTCTTACCCCCGTGTGGATTCCTCTTCCCATGCGGGTGTAGACACGCCAAAATTATTGCTATGTTGAGTAAATCTAATGTCACCATGTGATGCCCCAAAGCGGACTTCAATATTGATTTAATATGAAGTTTTTCTATTTTTTATGAATTAATTGGCTTTTTTTTCTTGGATAATTGAATTAACGCCCTAATCGAGGGCGCTATTTAAATTGACGGCCTGGACAAGGGCACCTCTTTGAAAAATGGACGACTACCAATACGGGCGTCATTTTCTAGATTTACTGGAAATTACGGATCGCAAAGAAATGAAAATTGAAGAATTGACGTCTCTCTAACGGCGTTGATTATTCGACGTCCGTATGAAAGGCGTCAGTTCATCATTTTAAATAAGGAAAGGTAATTGTTTCTATAATTAAATCCAGGAATTGATGACTTTATGACGTCGTTATTTTAATTAACGCCTTTGGTCGTGTCGTCATTTTTAATTGACGCCCTTCAAGGGGTCGTCATTTTCAATTCCGTCTCCCTTTTGCCTCCTTCTTTCCAGTAATGATTCTTTCCCCATTTTAAACCTTGTGTTCGACTGGGAAGAGTGTTTCTTGATGGAGGATCATTACCCTGTTTTAATCCTTGTTTTGCAAGGATATTTGGCCCTATAAATACCCCTCCTGATTCTCTTCGCGCGAGGGGACGAGAGAGGAAAGAGAGGCAAAAAAGGAGCAAACAGTAGAGAGAAACACATACAGAGTTAACAGAGAGAAGAGCGTTTCTTTGATTGCAGGTGATTCTTCCAAGCTCTCTTCCTGGCGGATTCCTCTCTTTCTACGGACGAACCTCTGCTGCCCCTCTTGCATATTGAAGACTCCTTTCTACCCTTCACTGCTGCACGCACAGTAGAAAGGAACCATCCCTTTAGCTTGTTTAATTGCTTTTGTCATTAACATATCATCATCATCATACATCCCTTCCTCTAGTACTTTGCTAGATCCCACATCACATCTATCTTGTTGCATTAGCATATTCATCCATATTTTTCAAACCTTGTTGCTCCTCTTAGGGGTTTTAAAAAAACACACAAGGTGTGTTCATGCTCAATTTGATTGATTTCATATTCTTAGAACATTGATACTACACCCTTTTGGCTAATCCATTCTTGTGCTTGTTTTGTGTGTTCTTACAAGGTAATCAAAGCTAAGAAACCCCTTCATCGGTCGGCCGGTAGAAGGAGGAAGAAAGGATCCACAATCTCACCCGCTCAACACAAGGTACATGCGATCATTCTTTTTCTTCTTTGAGGTAACCCCTCTGGCGATCACATTCACCCTTAGCATCCTATGCATGCTCCCATTCATCCCTTTATATTTTCCCTTTCCTTCTTCTTTTCCTTAAGAGGCTTTTTCATAATCTAAAAATTGGCGATCACGGTGGGACTTCTTGTGTTTTTAGTTTTATTACCCCTCCCATGTGCTCCACGTAGCACACTCCCTTCGGCACCCTCGCGTGCCCCTCCCATTGACACCCTCGCGTGTCCCTCCCATTGAAACCCTCGTGTGTCCCTCCTTTGGTACCCTTGCGTACCCCTCCATTGTGCTCCACGTAGCACCCTCCCATTGGTGCCCTCGCGTGCCCCTCCTTTGGTACCCTCACGTACCCCTCCCTTGTGCTCCATGTAGCACACTCCCCATTGTGCACCACGTGCACACCTCCCACGGGTTAGCCAATTTTGGAGCCCCCATATGTTTATTCTGATTGTCGGTTCATTGAGCTGAAATAACGCCCTCCCTGCTGTCCTCATTTTGTTATTCACGCCTCGTACAAAGGCGTCATTTCTTCATTAAAATGCCTTACAGAAAGGCGTCATTTTTATTGTTACTGTTTATTCTGCCACAGCTGGATCACTGTTCATTGGTTTTGACGCCCCAACTCCCGGGCGTCATTTTCTTATTGGACGCCTTAGATCAAGGCGTCATTTGCTCTATTATTGGTGATTTGGTTATTTCCTGAATATTGTTTACAGTGCTTCACGCCCCTGCCCAGAGGCATTATTTCCACTGTTCGCAGTGATTAGCGCCTGCCACCCAGGCGGTGTTTGTTGATTTAGCGACCTGCCCTGGGTCGTCATTTTTGTTATGTGCCCACAGAACTGCTCATTCTGTCTGTTTACTTGACTGATTATATATCTGTTGTTTGATACTACCTGTTTGCATTCATCTCTGCATACGGTTTGGGAGACCTCCTCTCCCCACACTTTTTAGGAGTTACACCCCTCTTGGTAAAGGAAGGACCCTCCATTGAGCATTCCGTCTCTTTGGACTGGAAATTCCTAAGCCAAGCCTCCGAAAGTCCTCGCACCCGTGGATTCCCTCACGGACGCCAGGCAGGTTGTACCATTGAAGTACCCGGAGTATAGTTGGCCCATTCATTGGAAAGGAGAGAGGAAAACATAGTTACCCGGAGATTATACCTAAATTTTCAACCAGGATCCACCTTCAAAAGAGAGAACCTAATATTGAACTCACCCTAATTTCCAAGAGAAAACTTAAAATTTTTGGGCTCATTACAACTTGTGTGTTTCTCTTGTTTGAGAAGGAAATATCTGTTGGTTATATCTCTTTGTCAGAAATTTATCCCTTTCTCCTTAAGCATGAAATTGCGTTCAGGTAAAATTATCAATATGGCCAACTACGGGTACACTTATGACGGTTACGAGGAGGGTCACTCTGACCCGTTCTATGAGATTCCTTCTCAGGATTCTATTTATTATGAGGGAAACTACCATTCTTCTTCTAATCAGGTCCACATGGTGGACGCCACCACTACTGCTTTGGAGGTTGAGCCTTCTTCCCAGGCCCAACCTACTACTCAAAATACTCTAGGGGACACTTCCTCTTCCCTCAATTTCAATGAATTTCTCAAGGTTATTGCTCAGCTGGATGACTCCCAGCGTCAGGCAGCTCAAGCCGCCCTTCTAAAGGGAAAGTTCATCCCGTCATCTTCTAATCCTCCCCAGGCCATGGGTGGCCACTCTGTTAATTCCCCCAACGACCCGGCGGTCGTCCCTAGGGTGTCCTCGCACCCATCAACCCCTGTTATGACTATGCCGGCCCAACCGGCAAGTCACTCCGTTGCTAGGCCTCAACAACCTCTTGTTTCCCAAATTTTAAGAAGGCCTATGACAAACCAACACTCTTTTCATCAGGCCCCAGCCGAGTCTGATAGCCATGCTCTGCTCCTCCAAAAGATGGCTAGTATGGAGGAACAGCTTAAGAGGGTCACTGCATCCAAGATTGCTCCCAAGATCATGCTTCCCCCTATGCCGGTTTTTCATCTACCACCGTCTGAAATGCCGAATTTCCGGCGGTATAATGGCACGGGCAACCCGAACATCCACTTGAAGGACTTTATGTATGAAGCATCATTTTGGCAGGATAATAAGAATTCGTTGGCTTATCTCTTTAGACGATCTTTAGATGGCCCAGCTCTAGAATGGTTTTATTCTCTGGAGCCGGCTGATGCCGGCAATTTTGATATAGTTCAACGGAAGTTCATACAAAAGTATAAGGACCGTGTGGGTCCCTCCTTGTCTGTTACTGATTTGGTTGCTGAGAAGATGAAGCCCGAGGAGGACTTCGTCTCATTTGCTGATAGTTGGAGGGCCATGGCCGAGAAATTGAAAGACACATTGTCAGAGACAGAACAAGTCAAGATGATAATATCAAACTCCACTCCGCAATTCCGTCATATTTTGGCCATGAACAAATTAAGCACCATGGAGGAACTCTATGAAAGAGCTAGATATATACAGACGCAAATGAAAGATTCGCCAATTTTGGGCATGTTCGAGCCAAGGCCGAAGGTGAGAAAGAGGAATGTCAACATTGACAATACTGGTGCGACCACTGAAGGTACTGTTACTAACGAGCAGGTGGGCGCGTTCGGCAATTCCATACGCTTCCGCCACCCTCCAAACCAAGGGCCGTCACCACAACAGCCCGCCTTCCAGAGTCAAGTCCACCAGCCAAATAACAACCCTCCTCAGACTTTACGGCCTCCTCCACCTCCTCAACAACAACCTCACTTTGCTCCACAAAATCAAACCCCACAATATCACCAAATGCCCCCACTGGCCAATTATGCACCGCAACAATTTCAACAATCCAGAAGGCCATTGGGTCCTCGAAGGGCACAATACTCCCCTCTACCTGAAAGCTTATTAGACATCTTTAATGCCCTCATGGCCGCCAACCTGCTCACATTGCCAAAGGAAAGAGCAATATGGCCGCAACATGTAGACACCTCCCGGTATTGCGTCTTCCACCGACAGTCGGGGCACAATATTGATCATTGCTTTCATTTCAAGGATTACATACATGACATGAATGACCAAGGTGATATTGACTGGGATGAGATGAGGAAAGTTATTGCTACTCTAAAGACCCGAAGGCCTCCTCGGCAGCCATCGGCTCAACAGCATCAGTAGCAAGGTCAACAACAACAAGCCTTCAAGCAACAACAGGCTCCTGCACCCCAACCCAATATGGGGATTGTTAACAATCCGCTACCGGAGCACCTGGTTCCAAATCAACAAGTGAACATTGTCACCTCGATCCATGAAGTGGAGAGAGGGCAAACCTGGCATAATGAAAACGCCTCTGTCGGGGCTATTAACCAAAATTCCAACCCACCACAACCACCGTCATGGTTAAGAAGGCACCATCCTATCCCTCCTTCCCAACCACAACGTCCCCTCATACGTTCTTCAGGGCCACTCAATGCCAACCTTATCCCTTCACGGCCTCTTCTTTTACGCCAATCCACAAATTCTCCATCATCCCAAAATCTTCCACCAAAAAAGGCCTCCCCTTATCCGCCACTCGCCGGCAGCCGTCGCTCCTCCCGTTCCACCTCTAGCTACCACTACTATGATTCCAAGGCCCCTCCTTGTTACCCAATCCCCGTCACCACATTCTGATAACCCCCAGCCGGCGAGGCCTCTTATAAGAACCCCTCCTCTCACCATTCCTGCACCTACACCCAACACTACTCCTTCTAATTCTTCCACCCCTTTACCCACTCCAAGCCCGACAGAGGCTCAAAGAACAATGGTGCTCCGTAGCGGACGGATGTTTCACGGAGTGTTTCCCCAGCGGGAGCAGGAGCCAACACAAGAGCAGGGAGAACAAGAACAAGAGTCTACACCGGGCAGGGAATATGATTTATTGAAGCATTTGGACAGAACACCGGCCCGTATTTCTATCTTGGAATTGATCAAAAGATCTACCACACATTAGCAAGCCTTGAAGCAATATCTGCAAAGAGTAATGGTGAATGAAGATATCCCGGCCGAACAAGTCACCACTGTTTTAAGTCCAGCTAACGATCAGCCGGTCATCACTTTTTATGAACATGAATTGGCTCCGCAGCCAGCCAGGAAGTATGCATTATGTATCACCGTTGACATCAATAAAGTAGCCGTGAAACAATGTTTGGTTGATACTGGGGCATCCATTAATGTTCTGCCGCCAAGCACTTTGAAAATGTGTGGTATTCTAGAAACCCAAATTCGGCCATGTACAATTACCGTCACAGCTTATGACAACACTAGAAAGCCGCCATTGGGAATGATCACTCTAAAAGTTGGTTTGGGGCCAGTCTCGGTCATGGTAGATTTCCATATTTTGGACATGGACCCGACCTTTAATGGCATTTTGGGTCGCCCGTACATTCAAGAACTTGATGCTGTGCCTTCGACAAATCATTAATGTATAAAATTTCCACACAAAGGGCGCATCATTAAAGTCACTAGCATGCCCATCTTGCCGACCGAAGACATACATTCTGCAACATCAGTGCCTTCTATGTGGCCTTCCAATAGGCCTTTGCTCTCAGTATTGGATGTTGCCGATCTGCGGCAAGATTTGGTAAGATTATCCCCTTCAACCCCTCCTACCACTCAAATGCTACCACAACCATCCACAAGCAAGAAGAAGAAAGGTTTGATGAATACGCCAGGATGGAACATTCTGATGAAAATGGGCTATAGAACTGGCAAAGGCCTGGGTGTCAATCATCAAGGGAGAGTCAAGCTTGTCAAGCCTCAAAAGATTACTCCCCGAGGTGGCCTAGGGTACAAAGCACCAAACAAGGATGAAAAAGAGCCGTGGGCCGTCATGACTTCCACTCTCAAAACGAACCGGCAACCTCTCACATGGACCCTACAAACACATTTTGTAACAGGGGGTATTCAAAATGATGATGAGCAGACAACGGTAATTACTTCCATGCTGGATTGCCAAAATGTGCATGCACGGCAGTTTGCTTGCCATATAGCGCCGTTAGCCACATATAAAGCATTGGAGTCATTAAGGCCAGACAAGCGGAGAAAGATGGGCGATCCTGAATGTGACTGGTATAGATGGTTCGACATGAATGATATCTCCATTGCCCTAAGTCGTCTCTTCATGCCAACTGATCCAGAATGGCCACCGTTGATTCATGAGCTAATTGAGAAGCCAACAGTAATTACAGACAAGAGGCAGCTTCTGAGCAATTATACAGATACTGGGGAGCCTGATGTGCCGTTTGAGGAAGGCTTCAACACAGACATGCTGTGGGCCGGCATTTTCTTTACCAAATCCGTTCATCCAACGGCTGTTGTCCGTTTAATTGATCGGGTGTATTTCTCAGATATCCCTAGACCGCCCGCGGTCTTAATAAAGTTTTCTCCAAATTCACTTCAAGTTTTTTTTCCGATCCCTCCCTTGCTCCTCGAGCAATTTTCAAAACTCTCCATTACACCCACGCGTGGGTCATCATTCACCCAATCCCTTGACGATCTGTCAATTTCAACACTCCCCCCTATTTTACCCTCTCATTGCTTTCTCCTTGAAAACGAAAAAAAAAATGCCAAAATTCAAACCTCCCAATCCATCTCCATTGAGGAGACCTCCTATCTACTTCATGAGCGTGTCCCGATACCGGGACCGCTCTTCCCAGATTCATTAAGTGACCTCCCTTACCCCTCCGGTGAGGGGACTTCATCTATATCAGCTTCTATACCCACTTTTTCCTCTCCTCCTTCACCTTTATTGAATTCTAGTGATCAGTCTAGTTGTTCTTTCTCTTCTAGTGTTCAAAATCATGGGGTAGCTTCACATAAGAGATCCAAGGGTAAGCAGATTCCCCGTAGATTCTTGTTGGAGTTAGCTATAAGATGCCGGGCATGTTTAGCGCTTCCCGAATTTTTGGAAAATCTGATTATCCTGCCAGAAGAGGAATATGAGGGTACTAGCATTTTTGATGAGGGTTTTGGTGTTTATGAAATAATGAATGATGAAGACCCTATTGAAGAGGGGGACGAAAGTTACGAAGAATATGAGGACGAGGCTGATGCTTTTGCCAGCGGCATGAGGAGATTTGATGAACCATCAGCCTCAGTAGAAGTGCCTACCAAAGAAATAAATCTGGGTACTGAAGAAGACCCTAAGATTGTCCTCATTTCAAAGAACTTGCCGCCATCCGAAGAGGAGGCACTTATTTTGGTTCTTCAAGAATACAAGGACACGTTCGCATGGAGTTACGAAGATATGCCTAGACTAGACCCTGCGCTAGTTGAACATCGACTTACACTTAAGCTGGGGTCTGTCCCGGTCAAACAACGGTTGAGACGTTTCCACCCTAATATGACATTAAAGATGAAAGAAGAGGTCGATAAGCTGCATAAGACCAGATTTGTTAGAGTTGTCCTCTATCCCAATTGGGTGGCTAACATTGTCCCAGTCATGAAGAAAGATGGAAAGGTTCAAATTTGTATAGACTTCCGGGACCTCAACAGTGCGTGTCCTACAGATGACTTCCCCCTCTCTCATATTGATGTTCTAATTGACAACACGGCAGGATATGAGACTCTCTCCTTTATGGATAGTTTTTTAGGTTATAATCAGATTCGCTTGGCTGAGGAAGATCAAGAGAAAACATCGTTCACTACACCATGGGGAACTTACTGCTATGTGGTCATGCCTTTTGGACTTAAGAATGCTGGAGCCACCTATCAAAGGGCTATGATGGCTATTTTTCATGATATGATCCACATTTATATTGAGGTGTATATTGACGATTTGGTAGTGAAATCAAGAACGAGGATTGAACATCCTAGGGTTCTAGCCAAAGTCTTGCAAAGAACACAGGAGTATCAATTGAAAATGAACCCTAAGAAGTGCGTATTTGGTGTTTCATCAGGGAAGTTGCTTGGATTCATTGTAAGTAAGAGGGGTATTGAGATTGATCCCAATAAGGCGAAGGCCATAAGAGAAATGCCTCCTCCCAGGAATTTGAAAGAAGTTCGAGGATTAATCGGGAGGTTGCAATTTATTCGCCGATTTATTTCCCAGCATTCACAAAGATGTAGGCCGTTCTACGAGCTTACCAAGTCGGGAGTCAAGTTTATTTGGGATGACAAGTGTCAGGCAGCTTTTGACGGATTGAAGGATTATCTATCAAATCCTCCTGTCCTGAGGCCGCCAGTTCCAGGTAAACCGCTTGTTCTTTATATTTCTATCCTGGATGACTCCGTAGGCGCTGTCCTAGCCCAAGTTGATGTAGAAGGAAAAGAGAGGGCAGCCTACTACTTGTCAAAACTTCTTAACCCCTGTGAGCAGAAGTACTCAGCCATAGAAAAGACTTGTGCAGCTTTAGTCTGGGTAGTTCAGAAACTTAACCATTATTTTCTAGCTCACGAGGTTCATCTCATTGCTCGTATGAATCCAATCAAGTTCCTTCTTGAAAAATCTGTTCTCACCGACCGATTGGCACGATGGCAAAGCTTCCTTTCTTAGTTCGACATCATCTACATTCAGCAAAAAGCAATTAAAGGCTATGCCATAGCAGAACATCTTGCTCATCATCCTCTCCCTAGATTTGACCCTGTTCGCTCAGAGTTTCCAGATGAGGAACTAATGTCCGTCAATCAATCCGACTCAATGTGGACGTTATATTTTGATGGAGCTTTGAATTCAAAAGGGAAAGGGATTGGCATTTTTCTTCTATCACCGGAGGGTATCACTATTCCACTCGCCTCTCAGCTTGCATTTCCAGTTACAAATAATATAGCTGAATATGAGGCTCTTCTGTCCAGACTCGAAGCCGCTCATCAATTTGGTGTTACCCACTTGCGAATTGTAGGTGATAGTCAGCTTATTCTTCGCCAAGTGCTCTCCAAGTGTCGCACGCTCAATCCTAAACTCAAACCCTATCAGGAATTGACCTCTGCTTATACCAAGCTTTTCACTAGATTAATCTTTGTCCATGTTCCTCATGATCATAATATCTTAGCTGATGCTCTTGCTTCTCTTGCTTCTTCCTTGGCTTTCCCTCCCGAAAGGGATTCCCATTCTATCATTGTTTACAGGCGGCTCACTCCTGCTATTCAAGATCCCACTTTCCTTAGAGTTAAGGAGGAGGTGCTCAGGAAGGTTGAGCAAGGCAGGATCATTGAGAATAAGAAGGTCATGCTATTGGACTTAGAGGAAGAATTGGACGATGAAGAAAAGCCGTGGTATTATGAAATTGCTAAGTATTGCCAGGATCAATCATATCCTGAAGAAGCTACGGCTGATGAAAAGAAAGCCATTAGAAGGGTTGCCCAGCGATACACCCTGATTGGAGGTGTGCTTTACAGAAGAGGTCTCACTGGAGTTCTGTTAAGATGCCTAGATGATGATGAATCTTGGAAGGTTGTGGAAGAGGCCCATTCGGGAGTGTGTGGTGGTCATGTCAATAGCCAGATGCTTGCTAAGAAGATCCTTAGACTAGGTTTCTGTTGGCCCACTCTAGAAGAGGACTGCTCGATCTATGTTCGAAGGTGTGTTAAGTGTCAACTGCACGCCGACAAAATTCATTCTCCTACTTCTTCACTCCATCCTGTATCTTCCCCATGGCCTTTCTCCATGTGAGCTTTCGATATCATTGGACCTCTTGGTGATCCGACCCTCCTCACAAAACCAAAGTCATTCATACTCACGGTGACGGAATACTTCACCAAGTGGGTGAAGCGGAAGCATACGTGGAGATAAAAGCATCAACCGTGTGCAAATTTATAATGAAAAACATCATCGCATGATTTGGCATCCCGAGTACCATCGTCATCGACAATGGACCGCAATTCATCTCTTAGGAACTTCAGGACCTCTGCAACAGGTATAACATTGCATTGCATCATTCATCTCCTTATTATCCGCAGGGCATTGGCCAAGCAGAGGCAACTAATAAAACTTTGATTAAAATTATCAAGAAAACGTGTGAGGCTAACAAATTTGCGGATTGGCCAGAAAAATTAGTTGAAGCTCTTTGGGCCTATTGTACTTCCATTCGTACCCCTACTGGGCAAACCCCTTTCGCCCTAACTTATGGAATGGAGGCGGTAGTCCCTTATGAGATTCGTATCCCTTCTCTACGAGTTCAATTGGACAAGGAGCTCCCCATTGATGAGCGTCGCGAATCTCTCCTTGCTCAGTTGGAACTCCTAGATGAAAAACGTCTGGCCGCCGCCGAGCATGCGCGTATTTATCAAAACAGGCTTTCACGTTTTTACCAAAAGAAAGTGATTGAGAGAAAATTCAAAATCGGTGAGATGGTAATTAAAAGAATTTTTGTAAAACCAGGTGGACCTCGTTCAAAACTCCAACCTAACTGGGAAGGACCCTTTATCATAAAAGATGTTTTTCCTAGCAATGCTTACAAATTAATTAATGCTGAAGGTGAAGAGCTGGCCCATCCTTCGAATGGCCTTTACTTGAAGAAATATTACCCCTAAACCAAAAAGAAAAAAAGAAGAAAAATAAAACCAAAAAAAAGAAGAAAAACAAAAAGAGAAAAAAGAGAAAAAAATAAACAAAAAGAAAAAAATAAACAAAAAATTTGGAGGCTGGTATAGTACATGGGCCACGAGCCCGAAAAAATCAAAATCCTTAATTCATTCTTCAGTCTCGACAATTTAACTCTTGGGTCAATTCACGCACACACTACACGCTTTATTCTTAAGCTCAAGCAGCCCAGAATTTGAGGAAAGTCTGACCTAAACAAGAGTGTAAAAGCCTTACCTATTCTCTTCCTTTCGGCTCACGAGAGGGAATACAAGTTAGGGGTTACTGACCAAGCCTGCCCGCCGCCCTAGTAGGTGGAAGTCAGGGCCCAAAAGGGAATAAAATGCTTAAAGCCCAAGTACAATTAGGTCTTTATCTGTTTCAAAAAAAAAAAAGGAAGTTATGATAAAAGAAAGCATGTCAAGAGGGCAAAGTCCCCGCAGGGAAAACCCTGGTCGTAAGCATGCATGAATAAGGGTAAAAAGAGCAACAAAATTTCCCTAAGCCGAAGACCGAATTCCAACAGGCATTAGGGCAGGGGAGGAGCGTGTCCCATTCCTGAAAACCTTTCGTGAGCTTCCTTAATCACTCTTCTCTTCTCCCTCTATGGTGGGTTGTAAGCTCGAAGAATGGCGAAGACCGACTACGAAGGATGGGCTGCGAGAGAATATAAGTAAAAGCCTAAATAAGTCATGTTGGCTCTTTTGTTAAGTCTCTTGAGAAAGTCTAATGAATTCTAGATTATGGTGGTTAAGGTTTCAAAGCTCTATACTATACTCGCCTCCAAAACAAAAATTTTCAAATAGGCATCCTTTTCAAAATTAAGTGCCACTTTCAAAATAAAAATTCAACAAAAAAAGTAAATATATAAATAATAACAAAAAAATGATTGTGGAATTTCAAGCCCTCTGCTTCTCATATGCTTGGTTGCATTCTTGTATGGGCATCTTTTACCTTTGGCTAGCATATGCTTGCTTGCATGGCGCATTTTATATCTATCATTTGCCTCCATTAAAGGCTTGGCCCCTTGACCCGTTATCAAGGTCAAAGTAAAGACATCCCTTGCTTATTGAGCAAGGGGCCAAGTCAAACAGATGGATTAACCTGTTTGTTCAAGTGTGAACTACAAGCGCAGGGCAAAAGTAAAAGGCGAGAAGGAAAAGAAGACACAAGTACACAACTACACAAGTGCTCAGGTAACAAAAATTTCAATCTCATATATATACATCATAAATATCTGGTTACAGGTGTGAGGGTGGAGGAGTACAAGTATAATCTCTCATCTCTCGCCTCCACTCTCCTCTCTCCTACTCTCGGCCTCACTCTCGTCCTCCCGACGAGGCGCTGGTGGAGGGGGCATGGACCCCCGGGAAGTAGCTGGAGCTCGAGCCGGCTCCTCTGCCTCGCTCCTCTGTCGGAGAGAGGAGCCCACCACAAAAGTAGAGCTGGTGAAGGTGTACCCTGCAGCTCGCGCCCGCTCCCAGCCTAGCTGAAGCCGCTCCTCGGTCGCTCGTAGCCGCTCCTACGTAACGACTAGCTGGGCCCTCAAGGCTGTAAGCTCCCACTCGCAAGCTGACCGCTCTTCTCGATCCCGGGCACGGTCCATCTGGTGCTGCTCACGGTCACGAGCGCGCTCCGCCTGGTGCTCCTCGCGCTCGAGCACGCTCCCTCCGCTCCAGCTCGAGGGTGACCCGTAACTCCGCCACGTCCTAAGGCAACTCCTCTCGTCACCTCAAAGCTCTCTCAAACTCCGTGACACGCTGCTCATGGATGCCCAGCTCCGCCCCAGCTAAGGCAGCCTGGGTGAGTGCCGCCTGTAACTCTGAAGTCTACAAACATTCAAACAAATTATCAGTTCCATGTATAATTCAATAATTCATGAAATAAGCAATTAACAACTGAAAACAAAACTCACCCGGGTGGCCATCGCATGTTGACCCTCCTCGATGCAGGTAAGAGCGGCCTGGAGCTCCTCGGTCTGTAAGAAAACAATTTTCATGAGCATATCACATAAATAATTTAATTTAATGCAAGGTTAAGTTTGAGTTTGAAATTTACCCGTGAGGCGAGGTCGTGCTCTGCTGCCTCAGCCCGTGCAACTGCCCCTGCTAGCTGCTCCGCTAGTGCCGTCGTCTCTGCACTGGGCCCTCTCGAGCTGGAGGCCTCTCCTGTCTCTCTCACCGCTGCTCCCTGCTGGGCATGCTGCATTCATTAAGATTGTCAGTGGATAATCATCAATAATTCAAAAAAAAAATCATTTGCATATAGGAATAATTTAAACACTCACCAGGGTCTCAAGGTCTGCCCGCGTGGCAGCTAATTGTGCCTCTAGGCTGTGTAGGTGGGCCTGTGCATCCATCGCCACTATATCCCGCGCATCCTGCATTCATTACATATTAGTCGCATGATAGATATACAAAGCATTTGCATTTAATTTAGAAATAAGTGCATTCATATATACCCCCAAGACCCTCATCTGGGGTCGACCGGCGTAAACCTCCCAGTAGCGTCGGAGGTACTCGGAGCTGTCCGTCGCCTGTGAGGAGACTCGGGTCCCGCCACGCTGCCAGTCGGCGTACTGGTCTGAGAACCGCACTCTCCAGTCGATCACCTTCGTGCGACCGCACGTCTTCTTACCTATCCCATGCGGCTCTCCTACCTCGATCCACTCCTGGTGTAGGTCGAGGGTCCTCATCACCAGCCTAAGCCGTAGCGGCTCAATCTCGTTCAGGCAATGAACCCAAAGCTCATGCCCAAAACGAGGCCGGCCCGCTACGACCCACGGCTGGCCCTCGTCGGTCATCCCCTCGTAGGGTCTCCACCGCACCTGCATCCATAAACATGCATATCATCATGCATCTCATCATAATTAATAAATAAAAAAATGCATAACATTAATCATGCGTACTAGTGAGGCGGGGAAGTCTCGGAACTCCCGTCGCAACACTCGCAACTCATAGGCGAGTGGGGCTCCAATCACCACTGGTAGCCATCGCCGTGCTAAGGGGAAAGATCCCTCATCTCCAGGTCGCTGGTCGACGCGTCCCATCGGCATGTACAAGTGACTCCAAATCTGAATTCATGCATCGCATTAGCGAAGCATTCATATGCATATGTATTCTAACAAGAAAACAAAAAGAAAGAAAATGCATACCTGAAGAAAAGGTGAAAAGCCACTGACTGTCGTCTCTCGACCTGTCCCTGTGGACAGGTCGACTATCAAGTGCGCCAGCAGTGCTGCTCCCCAGGCGTATCTACCAACGCCCTCCAAGACCTCGAGTATCCCCAGGAATCGGCAGTTAATAACATCACCCTTTGTGCCAAGCAGCAGCCTCCCGAGCATCAAAAATAGAAATCTCTTCAAATCTCTGTCTGCCCTCTCTCTCTCAGCCGGGTCCTGGCAATAGGTAGCCCTAGCCCCATCTATCAATCTCTGCGAAAACTGCTCTAAGGACTCCCTAGATCTCTCCCTAGAGTCCCCCAATCCCATAGCTATGGTAAGGTCAGTGCGAAAAATGGTCCTACACTCGCTCGGTGTCTCGTACATCGTCTCTAGCCTTAGTAGCCTCTGAGTAAGCTCACTATAGTCGGGTAGGGTGATCCCGCTTACAGCCTCGCCATCTACCCTCAGCCCGGTAATCCTAGCCACATCCTCTAGGCTAGGAATCATGTGCCCCATGGCATCATAAATGCCCTGCTAGACCTATCCCATCTCTCTCTGAGTACCTGGATCAAGGGTAGGTCGGGTCTCACTGACTCAATACTAAGGCCCTAAACCCCATAGCGTCTATCCTAGCCCTCTAAAACTCGGGGAGACCATAATAAGCTGCTCGGACCAAGACCCAAGAGATCCGCGTCCTCATCAACCCCTACACCAGAAAAGAATAAATTTTCGCTTAAGCTTTCATGTGTGATATTCGTTTGAGTTTAATTGTTTTACAAATGTGTTTTGAATTAACGACCCACCATAGGTCGTTGTTTATTAAAGAGATGCCCCTATGTGGGACGCTGCTTTGAAAGTAATTTCCTAAATTTGTGAGCATTATTTAATTGACGCCCATCCTTGGGTCGTCATTTGTTTGAGTAACGCCCCTGTGGGGGGCGCGGTTTTAAAAGCTATTTTCTGTGCTAAACTACAATTCTGAAAAAAAATTTAATTAACGACCACCCTGTGGTCGTTACCTATTGAATTAACGTCCCGATGGGGGGCATGGTTTTCCTGGGGTTTTAAGTGTGATATTAAAATAACAGGAACCATGCATGATAAATTCAATGAAATAACAATAAATTAACAACATGGTGTAAAAACATGATAAATTTGAAATAACGACATGCTGCAGGGCGTGTTTCTTTCATGCGATTAATTATTTTCAAAAAATGAAAAGATGTAATTAACGACCCACTCTGGGACGTTATTTAAATTCACGACACCCCTGGGGGCGTCATTTGTCTGCGTCTCTGGTTTACCCTACCCGAGAGCTATGGAAATGGTGTGCCGAGCCTACCTTCTGCCGTCTGGGTCCAATCAATCCCCCACGGAGGGGCTGCCTTGGCTGCCGTGGTCGCCAGAGTTGGCCGGGCCGACGGGCCACCGCTGCCGCCGGTGTTTCTTCTCCTCTTTCTTCTCCATCTCCTCCTTCTTCTTCTCCATCATCGTCTTCTTCATCGTCCTCATTTTCTTCATCACCTTCATCACCTTCATCTTCTTCTTCTCCTTCGTCCTCTTCACCGCATTCTTCCTCTTCACCGGCCGCCGCCGCCGGTGCTTCTTCGGCCGCCGCGGGAGGGGGCTCCTCCACGGATTGTTCTTCTTCCAGGTCCACCACGGCAGGGGCAGCAACCCTCTACCGTTTGTGAGTGCCACCGGCCATGGGGTTGTGGTAGAGAGAGAGTAGAGAGAGTGAGAATGAGAGAGAGGGAAGATGGTTAGGGTTTTCGGTTAGGGTTTTGCAGAGGAGGGGAGAAAGAGAGGAAATGAACAAAGGAAGGAGAAAAGGGGGGAAAGTAGGGTTTAACGGTCGAGATGAATTGACGGCCGAATGGAAGTCGTGTCTTTGTAAATTGACGGTTTGAGGAAAGGCGTGGTTTATAGATTTGACACCCTGAGGCTGGACGTCAATTATTATTTGCATGGGAATTTGTAATCGTCGTTAGGCACATTAATGGGAGTTGATTGATGTGATCGGGCGTCATTATTACCCTTTGAATTTGACGACGACTAATACGGGCGTCCATTTTTGAACACGCGACGTGAGAAAAGGCATTTTTTTTCTGAGAAAACAAGGAATTATTTTGAAGATAATTTGAAATTTTGAATTGATTAACGCCTTCTATAAAGACGTGAGTTAAGAAACGGCGATGCCCTGGGCGTTGTGGACGCGGGATTTTTTTTTTCTTTCCTTTATTATTATTGTTTATTTATTTATTTATTTATTTGGTTTGTTAAGCGTGCCAGTCACATGTGTGATGATTTCATTGTGCGCTCGACTTGACTTGGTCAGTCGATTGTGAAGTCCGAGTCGGGACCAAAAGTCCGCCATACCATAAAGGCTATGACGTTAATTACGCCCTTCCTAAGAAGGACAACCCTTGATTAAACGCCAAAATAGGAGGCCACTCGGGGCGATAATAAAAGAAAAATAACAGTGCGTGATATTGAAGATATTATTATTCTGAGAAGGTAATTGAGCGAACGATAGTTTATTAAATCAGCATGACCCCCCCCCCCCCCTTGTGTAGATCGTGCCGGGTGGAGATAGGACACCGTCCACGCAGCGGCGGGGCGGAGCCTAGGCAGTCATCGGGGACATATCCCCTTTCATGTTCCTCATCCAGCCAAAGGCCTCGCAGTATTCATATTCCCCAAAAAATCGAGCCAGACGGGAGGTGTATGAGTGCCTTATCGGGGTTAAAACATCAATCGACATTTCGGCAGCATCTCCCCATAATCTGGATTATGCCCAGGGGAGAATAGGCTATCACCCACGGAGTGCCGGGATGAAAGCCGAGAAAAAGGAGGGGGCTAACCCCCCCCCCCCACACTGTACATGTATGCCCTGAGGCAATGTTTGACTCTTCCCTTATAGGAGCCGGTGACACTCATGCAGTGGCAGAGCTCACCTCAGCTAAAGGGGTTGCTCATAAACCCGGTACGGATCAGTGGAACATAAGGGAGTCTGACTCCCTTTAATTTTACCCTCGGGACAGTTCTGGTGACTCATGGACATCCCTAAGTGGGTTTGATAGAGGTGTCGGAGGCTTGATGGGTGGCAGAGTAGGCTCTCGGCGCACCTTGGACTGGCCTGGAGGTTCCCGGCGCCAAGGCAAGGAACAGAAGGGGGTTCCCGACGCGCCCAGGAGATATGCTCTCAGTGCAAGGGCCAAATGGCCAAGGGAGGTTGTCGGCGCCAGGGTCAAACGACCAAGGGTGTGGGCTTCTCGGAGCAAGGGCAAAGAGGCCAGGTTCCCAGCGAGCTGAAGAGAAGGCCAGGGAGCTCCCGGCGCGAGGAGGAATTGCTCAAAGGGGAGGGGTTCCCGGCGCGTAGGGGAGAAGGCCAGAGGATGGGCTTCCCGGCGCGATGGCAAAGCAGCCAGGAGGGGGTTTTCCCGGCGCGGCCAGGATGCAAGGGTTCCCGGCGCGGAGGTCAGAAGGCCAGGACAGTTCTCTGTGCCTGAAGGATAGCGCCGAGAGCTATTCATTTGATTTACTGTATGCGGGGCTGTTGACACCTAAAATATACCAGAAGAAACTATAGCATATTCACAGCTTTGAAGATCAGTCGAGGGCACAGTTCACGTGCTATTCTTGGGAGATCTGAGAGTCTGAATAGAATAGACCCACTACCCCTATTATTCTGTTCGACTATAGCCGTCTCTGGCCAAGTCGCTGTCCAGTACTGCTATCGTTCAGATAGTCATGCTGATTAAACTACAACAACATTCAGGCAACCATTTCCTGCTGAAACTGATGTTTAGACATCTGTGACGCTCCAAGAACCAGGATGCACGGTGCCCCGCACGTATGTGTGAATGCAAGGTGTAGACGGGCTCGGTGGGGTCGTAATATGCATATGTCAAGAACCCCACCGTCGAGAGGAGTTCACTGAGTGGATCCTGGACGGATGGGCCGAATGACAAGAAGATGGGCCAAGCCCAAACAAGAGACCGGACGCGCCGATGGCTGTCACGCCGGGAGGAGCGGTTCTGGCGCGCCGGGGAGCTCATGCCGAATGAATGAAGGGTCTCACCTCTATAAGAGGCCTGCCCTTCGAACGAAACAAGAGAGCACAGACAGAGCATAGAAGAGGAAAAAGAAAAAAAAGGAGAAAGAAGAAGAGAAAGAGAGTGCTTAGCCACCGAAGAGCAAGAGGGAGTTCGAGAGCCCTTGAAAGAAAAAAAGAGAAGAAAAGAAGAGGAGAGAGTCAGAGGTTCGAAGAAGGATCCAGGTGGGAACGTCGGGCAGCTACAGCTTCCTCTGCTTCTCCTCCCTATCTGTCTCAACTTTTCCCTCTGTATTTTCGATTTCTAGCATCTTTGCTTCAATAGCATCGGATGCCAATGTAACCCTGCTTTGCAGGGATTAAGCCTGGATTTCTCTTTCCGATTGAGTCGGATTTCTTTTTCTAAATAGCATGCGTGTAAGCCATTTGGATGAAGTTATTAATGAAAGAATGGGCTGATGTCTGCTACCTCTGATCATTCTTCTCCGTCTTCCCCTGCATCTGAGGTTCTAATCTATGCACGGGCTGCAGGTAGCCTTGAATGAGTTCTTTTTTATGTTTGAATTCCTCTATCTGTCGAAGATTCTTCGCCATCGCTCTATCCCCCTCCTGTGCCACATTTCGAGGGCCTGAGACAGTCTATCTCATGGCTCCTCGTATGCGGACTGAAAGGGATATGTTTAGGGGTTTCCGCCCGCACACTTTTTGCTCTCAGTGAGGCTCCCGGAGGCAAGGTGTTTCCCCCAAGGGTTTCTTCCCCCTCCATCATCTAAGACAGTCGAGGTAAAACCCCTTTCCTTCAAGCTCCCGAAGCCCTGCTGGGTTCTGAAACCTCCTTTGCAAAACCCCCCGGCGCCGGTGTCTCCCGGCGTGGATTTCACGCCGAGGGCTTGCCACGCCGGCTGCATCCCCCATATCGCGCCGAACCTACCTGGCCTTCGTGCCGAAAACCACCCCTCTTCTCTGCATTGACACCTATGCGTTTGTTGGCCACCCTGGTGCCTTCACGCACGTGCCGATAACCCATACAGCCTCTGTCCATCATATCCTGCCCCATGGGTGTGCATTGCCCTTCCCTCTGACCTCATGGGAGCTATATCAAAGGGGTTAATTGTCCCTCTACATTTTGCAACCCAGTAAACCACGGGGCCCTGCCCTTGCAGGCTCTCCGATGGATTGCATTGGGAATATTACAACAGTGGGGATAAGGTCTCTTATGACCGAGACACTTGAATCACGGGCTACGCCCGGCACTTATTTTGGTTTCTACTCCGGCATTCGTGAGTAGATATCCCATGATATTCTCTTGGCACACTCCCAAAATAAGGGGAGATGCTGTCAAAATTTGCCCAGGGCTTCACTCTGTCATACGGCACGATGTTTCATCGGGATAGCGTAGTTAACCCCTGAATCTGGTGAGAGCCTGAGTTGTGATATCTCACGGCATCTTGCCCTCATAGGGAATACATCTCCCTGCTAATGATCTCTTTGAACACCCCCCCTCCAGGAGTGCATCCACCCTCATTTCCTATAACCCCCACCTGACTTCATGAAATCTCCACTGAACGCCCATAAAACCCTCACAAATACCCTTTCTTTAAACCTCATAGAACATCCCTCGGCGCCACTGCCTCCCGGCGCCAAACCCGCGCCGGGTGGGTGGCGCGCCGGGACCAGGGCACGCCGAAGGCCAGGGCGCGCCGGGACCAGGCTGGGCCGAGACCCCCTTGAGCCCCTTTTTCGCGCCGTATTCCTTCGCGCCGGGACTAGGCTGGGCCGATGCCCCTTTGAACCCCCTCCCCTCGCGCCGTCTGCCCTTCGTGCCGGGATCTCCAGCGCCGACTAATATCTGTGTCATTTCACCTTACTAGTGGGTGCTCTTCTTCAAATCTTGATATCTCAACATCCCATTAAACCCCAGAATAATCATCCCAAACCCAGAGGTCCTACTCCCATCAACCCTTAAGCCAGTCTTCAGCATCTTGCGAGGGGATTATCGTCATTCACCTGGGCCCACGGAGATATATTAATGGGGGTTCCACCCCTACATTACACCGAACACGATAACTCTCCCGTCTCCCCACTGGCCCTCGGAGTTCTGCCACCGCATGCCCTCCAATGGCCCCTCGAGGGGAATATTAACGAGTGGCGCAGACGGTCCCGTCATATTTGGATCCTTTTTGGATCCAGGCCTGTGCCTGATTTTCTTTTGGGTCTCCATTCCGGCTCTCCATGGATGGACGTCCTATCTCCCTTTTTTGGGTATAATCCGAAGGAAGAGGGCATGCTATCGGATTTACGCTGTAGCATCGTCATCATGCCCCACGCAGCATGATTTCCCATGCATATCCGCATCAACCCTTACGTATATCAAAGGATGTTGATAAGAGGTCAGGTCACACTCGATCGGAAGTCTTCGCTATGCGCGATGGTGGTCTTCGGACCTACGTCCTCTGCCATGTACCAAGGGTCCATTATTCTATGAGCTATGCATCCCTTGCATGATAAACAAACGCCTTCCGTAGGCTTTTGTCATAGTCATCATGTAGTTCTTTTTATTTCGGCTTCGACAGCCCGCTATCTCGGTAATTAATCAAAGGTGTTCCCTCCTCGTGGGGGATGTAATTAACGCTATAGCCTTTATGGTATGGCGGACTGCTGGTCCCGACCGAACCTCACATTCGCCTGACATGGGTCAGAATGAGCGCATAATAACTCGTCACTCATGTGACTGGCACGCCCGCATTGTTAATCAGCCAGTTAACTACCAAGTTAGCCAATTGATTGATCGACCCGCGAAACCCAAGAAAAAAGGAAGGAAAAAGATTCCGCGTCAAACAAGTCTGGCACGCCCGGTGGGACCAGTGTCACCTTTCATCTCTTTGCCGAGATATCCGGGCTTCGAAGCCCTCTCAAAGGCTACTGATTATTTCCCTGTTTGCCTTTGCAGGCAGATTAATGACGATCCACGGGATAACTGGCGTCGATTTCGATCATTCGATCGTTGCTGGACACGCGCAAGGGTACCTGGCGGTACCCATGGAATTCGGCAGCTTCCCTGCCGCTGTAGGCTTCCCCAACTTTTTGGGGTTAGCCTTCGTCGATATCCTGGAGGTTGAAGCCCCAGAGCCTGCCAAGGAAGTCGCAGAGAAGATGGAGCCTCTGAAGGTTCCCTGCTGCGAAGACTTGCTTGAAAGCCCGGCCCCGGCCGCTAGCTGCTTGGTGCACCACGTCATACGTGGGACCCACCCCAGTGTCATCAACAAGCACCCTGGAGGACGCCAGCGTCGCCAGGTCCGCCAGAATGCTGCTGCAATCACCGGAACCCTATCGCAGTCCAGGAAATCTATGCTTGTTGGAGGCATGCGCGTCTTCCTCGAGGGACGCACGGCCCGGGTGACCCCAGACCGAGTCATCCCCAACATCCCTGTCCGCAATACCTATCAGGCTCTCGCTGGAAGGAGAGCAGAAAGAGAAGAAGCCGGCCCCTCTGGCCAAGGAAGCTCGGCACTCAAGCCGAAAAAGTTCAAACAGGTGTGGGTTCCCAAGCGGACCCGACCTGCCTACCATCTGACACCCATCCGCCGCCGTCCTATGAACGACGAGGCGGGAGTGAGAAGAGAAAGGGGCTTGTCCCCGAAGAATGAAGAAGAAGTGGTTGCGGATCCCCCGCGCCGCAGAAGTTTCCGGGCTGCTGCCCGCCAAGCCAACGTCCCAGTCACGGGACGAAGATTCCAACATCCGGCCGACAGAGCTCGGCTGGCCTATATCCCTCCTGCTGGAGGTCGACAACTATCCCCCGTACTCTATCAAGAGCGGGGTCAAGAGGAGGTAACCTGTCTGATCAGGAACTACTTTCGAGGGCTGGGCAACCCCTCGCTGGGTCAGCAGCGACTGATGCAGACAGTCGCCACTGACGAAGACTACTTCCCGTCAGTGGCGGATGAAGAAGACATGGGAGACAGAATGATGGTGTCGTCAGTCGACGACAATGGGTACAACGACGGTTTCGAGATCGAAGCCGATGAAGCCTTCCCCGAGCGGGAAGAAGAAAGAAGAGTTTCTGTGTTCAAGAGGCTGACCTTTCCGCAACAAGCCAGACGGAGGGTCCATCGACAGAGAAGAAGGATGCAGGTCTTTGCTTGCAACATGGCTGGTATATCCAGCCGATATGGGGAGCTCCTGAAGACTCCCAAGAACTGGCTCAATTGGCCGTACGGCCCGGGCCAGCTACCCGCAGAACAGAAGCGGCAAGAGAGCTTCTGGCGACCATGAGAGGGAAACAACCCCAAGTCTATCCCCGCTGGGATGATAAGGCCCCCGTCTTGACCGCTAATGTGGTGACGACGGAAGAAGAAGACGACGTCCTCCTCGACATCCTGCCTGAGGGTACGTCCGGGGAAACGACAGAGGGTATCCCCACCACTATAGATCCATCAGTTCTGATGCTGCTGCAAAAATATCAACGGGAGATAGATTCTCTGAAGAAACAGCTGATAGAAAAGACTGAGCATTCATCAGCTTCTAAACCACCCGAAGTCCAGGGAGAATCATCCCGGGGAGCGGTTCGTCGTGACGACCCTCCACCGCTCTATACACTGTCCCAGCCATCAGAGCCAAGCATGGCGACAGCGCAACAGCGGCCGCCACAGCCTCAGCCACTGCTACCTCCGGTGCTCCCCCAGGTGCATCCGACACCCCCGCTGCTGCATCCTCCACAGGCGACCACCCTGGTCACCCCGTACCTGCAGCCAGCACACTTCTATCCGGAGCCAGTCGACCCCACGGTCGTGAGCCGGATGATGGTGGAAAGGATGATCGAGCTGAAGCTCGCAGAGAAAAGTGAAGGCGACTACGTCGCGTTCGATGCCTATCGGGTGCCCTACCCGCAACACCATGCGGCTAAACGGCTCCCCCCAGGGGTCAACAAGCCGCCCAAATTCGACAAATTCAACGGGAAGGGGTCCCCTAAAGAGCATATTGCATATTATATGACCGTTATGGGTGATCTGGCCACCGACGAGTCATATCTGCTGAAGTTCTTCGGGTCCTCGTTGACGGGGCTCGCATTTGAATGGTACTCTAGCCTCTCGGCCGGATCAATTAATGATTGGTCGGATATGCAGAGAAAATTCAGAGAAAGATTCCATGTCACAGAGAGGGAGGTCACAGTGGCCGAACTCTACTCAACAAAACAAAGGGCAGATGAGACAGCCCTTGATTACATCAAGAGGTGGAGGAACCTCGGAATGAGGTGCAAGCGGCCCCCGCATCAGGAGGACGCTGTGCAAATATGTAAACAAAACCTCAGGAGGGAGGTCCTGGAAAAGATGATTGGTATGGAAATTCGGTCGTTCGACCGGCTGAATAATGTGGTGGCTGAGGTGGAGGCTTTTCTAGCCAAGCCTGTCCCGACGTCAACTGCCAGCACAGCCCAGAAAGGCAAGGCTGCGGAACGGCGCCCCACACCTAAAGAAGCGAATGCGCTTGATATCAAGGCGTTCGAACAACAGAAGGAGAAAGGCAAGAAAGCGGCTCCCCCGCAACCTGCAAAAGCTCCAGATGATAAAGAAGGTCCTTCGCTGAGGGACAAAATGAAGAAAGCTTATTCCTTTCCAAGAGACAAGACCCGAGTCCTGTTCGACTGGGTAATGGAATACAGCATGGTCACTCTGCCCGAGCCAAGGAGGCCGGAGGACCTGAAAAGAAAAGACAGTCCGAGATTCTGCCCCTACCACCAGATGTTGGGACATCCAATCGAAGACTGCTATGTTTTCAAAGACGTCATCGAAGGGATGGTGAAGAAGAATGAGATAGAGCTGGGAGAGTACAAAGTAGACCCTCCTCAGCCACATGAAGCCCCTTTCAGGAGGGCAGCAATCAACATGGTCTCCCTCTACCAGGCATTACCTGAGGAGATCTCTGAAGCAAGCACACGGAGCACCTACGAAATCCATTTCCTGGAGCCCGTGAAAGAACAACAGGGGTGGCAGCAAATCCCTGTGAAGCACAAGAAGAAGAGGGCATCCCGCCCAAAAGAGGGGGCACATATCCGTGGCATTACGCCCCGGCCTGCTCCGCCAGTGGTAGCACCCGTATGGGTCACTCCACCTACAGCTGTCAGAATACATACACCTAACAGGAGGAGACAAACTCCGCTGCCAGTAATCAAGGAAACCAATCCTGGAGTCCTTCGACTGCAGCACCTGATTGAAGGGTTGGATGAATATGTACAGCCCGAATTGAAACCTCTGCTGGTACGGGACCACGTCCCATGGCAAGAGCTGGAACAACTCTCGCTCAAACAGGTGGAGGAAGCTGAAGCAACACCCCCTGAAGAGGGCAGTCTGTTCTGGGGGCAGGCACCTGCAGAAACCAAAAAGAAGAAAAAGCAAAAGAAGAAGAAAAGAAAGGCCGCTGGGGCCCGTAAAACACAGGTTGTCTCCTGCAATACCCTGTCAGCACTCTTCAACCTACCCGGAGAAGAGGAAGAAGAAGAAATTTGCTTCACACCCCATGCCGGGGGGGGGCAAGGCCGAGGCCGCAACTGCTGCGCATGCCACTCGGTCAGGCCGAAAATGGGGGCGCCAGCCACCACCCAATCACAACATTATGTTCAGAGGGGAGCAACCCTACAAGACGCCTCCACCGGAAGTTAAGGGAGCCCAAATCCCTCCTCCGTCAGGCCTATACAACAAGAGTGGGGGCAAGGCAGTCCCTTCATTCCTTGAGTTTATGAAGATGTCAAAAGGGAAGCAGCCCTGCCAAGATGCTAACCCTACACCCGGGGTCATTCACCCGCAGCCAGCGCAATCTACTGAGGATGCAAATGCAGATGGAGCTTGCCCTACAGCAGCTAATAAAGAAGACCCGACAGCCGGTGTCAGCCAAGAGGGTGCCGAGTCCGAGGAAGATGAAGCAGGTCCGTCTGGACCCACAAATCAAAACCTCCCCAAGCCCAGATGGGCTGAAGAGATGAAGCTCTCCAATGTCCGGGCTGGGAGCCGAATAATGAAGTTGCTCAAGAAGCTCCCCGCTCGATTTACGATCTGGGAAATTCTCTCTTTGAGTGAAGAGACTCGACAGGCGATCATCACTGCTCTGCAGACGCCTGCTCATTTTGAAGCCTGCGTAGCTGAGGCTATACCAGAAGCCAGTATGACCTTCTCTCCAGAAGACATGCTACTACCTACTGCCAGCCACAACAGGCCGCTATATATGAAAGGGCACCTGAACGGAAGAGAACTGAACCGGATTCTGGTTGATCCTGGTGCAGCAGTCAACATCCTGCCATATAGAATATACGAGAGGTACCACTTTAATGTGCATCTCGAGAAAGTCGGGGATATGCGTATCGCTGGCTTCAACCAAAAATGTGAAGTATCTATGGGAGTGGCAGAGTTCACACTGACCCTGGCAGATTTCACTACAACGGTGCAGTTTCATGTCATTGACTCTCGCACCTCCTACAAAGCACTGCTCGGCCGCCCATGGCTGCATGAAAATATGGTGGTGCCCTCCACGCTCCACCAATGCATCAAATACAGCCTCCAGGGGAAGGAGGAGAGGATATTTGCTGATATCCACCCATTCGAGGTGTTTGAATGTCACTTGGCGGACGCCAACCTATATACGGGGTCTCCCCGGAAGGTTTCTGAAGCTGAAGCCCCCGTAAGGGCGTCGAAGAATAGATCGGGTGACGGTTGGTATCCACCACCGCCGCGCGGATATGTCAAGCCGAAGGTGGTCTCCCACATCACGACTTCTGGAAATGTCGGCAGGGTGACACCCCCAGCATTATACCCAAAGCTAAGGAAGTACATGTCGATCGACAGCACGACCGCATCGGAGTCCCGGCCGGCCTCACCAAGCCAGTCTCCGGCCTCAATGATCCCACTGTCGAACCTTTCAAAGCTTGGGAGGTGACACAGGAAGATGGGCCCAGCAGCTTGTTCTATACAGCTGAGGAGCATCCCACTCAGGAAGACACAGACTGCAGCCTCCCTGAGGATCTAGCCAACCCGCGGGTTCCTGTTCAGGGCCTGGCATTTACAACTGATCGAACGGCCAGGATGTTTCAAAAGCAACACATCCCTCCCGATCAGTCTCAAAAACGCAAGGAAGCTTTCCAGAAGATGTGGTATCCTGCAAATCTGGATAAGGAAATGAGACGTGTCTCTCAACATCCAGGGTTGGGCTTCACCCTGGAAGAATATTACTACAGTGGGCGGTACGAGGTGGATACTATCTCCGCCTTCTATCCTACTGAAGATAGCCCTCTGAGGGCAACCTTTGATGAATATCCGGCGGAAGCCGAATATCTTGAACTCGCTCAGTCCCGAAATCAAGAAGCAGAAACCTCGGCCCCTTGCCGATGCTGGGAGCAAGTTCATCCTGAAGAAGCGGCCTTTCAAGCCGAATTTGATACGGCTAGCAGCAGCGAAGCCGAAGACATTCAAGAAGTAGGAGTCTCCCCCTCTACAGGGGTCCTACTAATGACAACTTCAACGCCCTTTCTGCCAATCAGGGAGGCCTTGGTCAACTCCAATCAAGGGGAGCCAGCTACCAGAGAAGAAAAAGCCACTTCTGCGGAAGATACAACTGTCCCAGAAGGCGAAACTTCCTCAACTTCTGCTGCAAAATCAGCATGCTGTCTGGGCCTGGCAGTGAACGGTTACCAGCCCGTCATGGCTGTAATCTCATCTGCAAACACCAAGGCTGTTCTTTCATCCTTGGAAGCTGCAACGGCAATGGATCTGCTAATAGAACAATCCACCCAGCCGCTAGCACAAGAGATCAAGAAACCTCAGGAAGCTCTGGCGGTGTCTGACGAGGAAGTCGAAGTACTCGACCCTCAAGATGGCATTCCAGACTTCGTTGACCTCCAACCGGCACCTCCGGAGATAGAAGACGGAGGACAAGCCACAGTCGATGAACTGATAGAAGTCAACCTGGGAAATGAGAAGGACCCTAGGCCTACCTTCCTCAGTGCCCAACTGTCCCCAGAAGAACGGGAGCTGTACATTCAACTACTGCTAGAATACCGGGATTGCTTCGCCTGGACTTATAAAGAGATGCCAGGTCTAAGCCCCGCTGTCTCACAACATGAGCTGGCAATCAACCCTGAAGCCGAGCCGGTGAAGCAACCACCGCGGCGCATGAGGCCAGAGCTCATCACCCAAATTTGTGCTGAAGTCGACAAGCTCATTGACGTGGGATTTGTTGAAGAAAACCAGTACACCACATGGCTGGCGAATATCGTCCCCGTGAAAAAGAAGAATGGGCAGATCCGGATATGTGTCGACTTCCGAGATCTAAATAAAGCCTGCCCCAAAGATGACTTCCCGGTGCCAATAACCGAGGTCATGATCGATGCTACAACCGGCCATGAAGCCCTGTCATTCATGGATGGGTCTTCCGGCTACAATCAGATTTGGATTGCGAAGCATGACCGAGTCCATACTGCTTTCCGAACTCCTAAAGGCATTTATCATTACAAGAGAATGCCGTTCGGACTAAAGAACGCTGGCGCAACCTATCAGCGCACAATGACCAAAATCTTTGATGAATTGCTCTACCACAAGGTCGAGTGCTACATAGATGACCTGGTGGTCAAAACCAGAAGAAAAGAAGATCATCTGCAAGACCTCCGGATTGTTTTTCAGAGGCTGAGGCAGCACGAGCTAAAAATGAATCCTATGAAATGTGCGTTCAGAGTGTCGAGCAGAAAATTCTTGGGCTTCATCGTCCGATATCAGGGAATCGAGATAGACCCCGCAAAGATCAAGGTGATTCAGGGGTTACCTCCGCCAAGGAACATCTCCGAGCTGAGATCACTACACGGCCGTTTGGCTTATATCCGGCGTTTCATTTCCAATTTGTCAGGGCGGTGCCAGCCTTTTCACAAGTTGATGATGAAAGATGTCCCCTTTTATTGGGATGAAGATTGCCAGGTAGCCTTCGACAAGCTAAAAGACTACCTGAAAACTCCTCCAGTGTTGGGCGCACCGGTGAAAGGACGACCATTGATACTATATATAGCAGCTACACACAATTCTCTGGGGGCAATGCTGGCCTAGAATAATGAAGAAGGGAAAGAACAAGCCCTCTATTACCTCAGTCGGAGACTGGTCAGAACTGAAGAGAAATATACTTATATTGAGAAGATCTGTCTGGCGCTGGTCTTCACAGTTAAAAAGCTCCGACACTATATGTTGTCGCATGAAATCAGCTTGGTATCCAAAGAGGATCCCCTGAAGTACATTATGTCTCAACCGGCCCTCAAAGGCCGCCTGGGCAAATGGGCGGTAATCCTTATGGAGTTTGATATCTCCTACGTGCCGCGCAAGGCCGTCAAGGGCCAAGCTATTGCAGACTTCTTCGCTGAGCACCCAGTGCCCGGGGATTGCCCGTTGGAGCCGGAGCTTCCTGAAGATGAAACCCTAGAAGCCGTGCAAGTACAGCCCTCCTTATGGCAACTATACTTTGATGGCGCTTCCAGAATTGACACCTCTGCCACCGGGTCAGCCAGGGTCAGAGCAGGAGCAGGCATAGTCCTGAAATCCCCAGAAGGAGAAGTGGTATATACATCCTGTTCCATAAACAAGCAATGCACAAACAATGAAGCAGAATATGAAGCCCTGATAATCGGGTTGCAGGTTGCTCTGTCCATGGGAATTCAGATGCTGGAAGCATTCGGAGACTCCATGCTAGTTATAAAACAGCTGGAAGGAGAGTTCGAGGTGCGAAAGCAAGAGCTCCTCCCCTATCACCAGTTGGCAACTCGCCTGATGTCAAGATTTTACTTCATCAGCATCAAGCACATCAACCGAGGCCGGAATGCTCAGGCGGATGCCCTCGCTAAGCTGGCCAGTTCATTGGCGGTCCCGCCAGACACAAGCCTGAATATAACAGTGATCAACCGCCGACAGGTCCCCAGCGTAACAGAGGTTCTGGCCGACGAACAAGAGATGGAAGTAGCAGTCATCGAAGGGGTTCAGCAGCCCGATTGGCGAGAGCATCTCCTGCGCTGGTTTCAACACCAGCAACTTCCAAAAGAAAAGGAACAGAGGATGAAGCTCCTAAGGATCAAGGATTCTTACGAGATGAGAAGCGGGACCCTGTTCCGAATTATGGCAGACGCCCGAAGGAAAGTCCTACTCCGTTGCTTGTCTTCAGCAGAAGCAGGACAGGTGATGCAGGAAGTCCATGCAGGATCAGCTGGAGCACACCAGGCTGGCCCGAAAATGAAAATTGAGATAAAGAAGCTGGGTTACTATTGGCCCACTATATTTGATGATTGCTGCAAGTTTGCCAAAGCTTGTCAGAAATGTCAAGAACATGCTAATGTGGCAAGGAGACCTCCAGTGCCACTGCATCCCACCCTGCCGAGCTGGCCATTTGCTCAGTGGGGCACGGACGTAGTAGGGCCGCTGCCAGCATCTTCATCAGGGTGCAAATACATCTTAGCAGCTACAGACTACTTCTCCAGATGGGCAGAAGCAGTAGCACTAAGAGATGTGACGGGAGAACTAGTTGCAAGATTCTTCCGGCAGAATGTAATATTTCGGTTCGGGATCCCCAGCCGAATCATCTCTGACAATGGCAGCCATTTTAGAAATCAGAAGATTTATCGGCTGGCCGACAAATACAAAATCGACTGGAGGACATCTTCCCCCTACAACCCTCAGGCCAACGGACTCGCAGAAGCCTTTAACAAGACACTGTGCACGTTGCTGGCAAAGACTGTCAAGTCTAATAAAAAAGATTGGGAGGAAAGGATGTACGAAGCACTTTGGGCCTATCGTACTGTCTACAAGACCCCAACTGGCTATTCCCCCTTCTCCCTTGTCTACGGGTCAGAAGCTGTGGTGCCAATTGAGCTTGAGGTTCCTTCATTGCGAGTTGCCATCCAGCACGGATTAGTCAATGGTGAGCAGACCAATGCAGAAAGAAGATTGGAAGAGCTCATTGAGCTCGAAGGAAAACGCCTCCGGGCGCAGCAAAACATCCAGCTCTACCAAGCTCGCATGGCCCGTGCTTTTGATAAGCTAGTCAAGGGTCGAGAATTCAAGAAAGGAGACCTGGTAATGGTCAAAAGAAAAGAAGTGATGGCCTCCAACCCCAAAGGGAAGCTGGTCGAAAACTGGGTCGGGCTGTATATCGTCCGCCGAGTATATGAAGGGGGTGCCTACGTCCTGGTAGACCACAAAGGGGTTATCCAGTTCTCTCCCCTCAATGGAAAGCATATTAAGCTGTATCATGCAGCGCAGCCGACATGTCCCGAGTGATCGGTCGAAGATACCTTCCCTTGGTTAGTGGCACTCCGCCCTAACCGAGCTAATCTTTTCCCTGGTTTAGTGACACTCCGCCCTAACTGAGCTACCTTTTCCTTGATTTAGTGGCACTCCGTCCTAACCGAGCTACCCTTTCCTTGGTTTAGTGGCACTCCGCCCTAACCAAGCTACCCTTCCCTTGGTCTAGTGGCATTCCGCCCTAACCAAGCTACCTTCTCCTTGGTTTAGTGGCACTCCGCCCTAACCGAGCTACCCTTTCCTTGGTTTAGTGGCACTCTGCCCTAACCGAGCTACCTTCCCCTTGGTTTAGTGGCACTCCGCCCTAACTGAGCTATCTTTTCTTGGTTTAGTGGCACTCCGCCCTAACCGAGCTACCTTTTCCTTGGTTTAGTGGCACTCCACCCTAACCGAGCTACTGTCTCCTTGGTTTAGTGGCACTCCGCCCCAACCAAGCTACCTTTCCCTTGTTTAGTGGCACTCCGCCCTAACCGAGCTACCTTTTCCTTGGTTTAGTGGCACTCCGCCCTAACCAAGCTACCCTTCCCTTGGTTAGTGGCATTTCGCCCTAGTCAAGCTACTTCTCCTTGGTTTAGTGGCACTCCGCCCTAACCAAGCTACCCTCCCCTTGGTCTAGTGGCATTCCGCCCCGGTCAAGCTTCCAAAAGAATACGCCACGCCGCCATTACGAGCCTTGCGTTCGGATTGGCACGAAAGCCCTTCCTTGCGTTAGCATTATCTTCCCGCTAACGAATAAACCCAAGTCGGCTGGAGATTTTGTGTTCTAGCTGTCATTATCACATTGTTGCCACTACGGGCCATCTACTGTCGACCGGGAGTCGAACATCACACTTCGACCTGCCACCCTATACATATCAATAAAAAAAAAGAAAAGAAAATGGGGTTAAAAATAGAGATACCCCGCCAGACTTGCTCCTATATTAGGACAAGTGCAAAAATGGCTATAACCCAGCTGTGGCGAAAACCCGAAAGGGCGCCGTAGGCAAAATCGGGTACCCCGCCACGTGAAAACCCGAAAGGGCGCGTCGGTAAAAGCAAGAGGGGGCTGGCTTCGGTGAAAACCCGAAAGGGCGCTTAAGTCAGTAAAGTGGTAATTTCCAAAATTCCTCTTCTGTTCGCCACCTGATAAAACTCCACAAGGGACAACCCTCAAAAGTCCCACCGGAAATCCTTGAATAAACCCATGATTCGACCCTTGTCATCATCGGCGAGATCGGGCGATCTCTACCCTTCACTTGGACCTTACGTCCCTGTTGATAATCCCATCTTTGCTTCTGCATGTGACCCATGTTGATGAATAAACCCATGGTCGACCGTCGTCATCATCGGCGAGATCGGTCAATCCCTACCCCTAAGCTTGGACCTTCCGTCCTTGCTAATAAACCCACCTTTGTTTCGGCGATAACCTATGCTGGTCAATAAACATGTGTTTGACCCTCGTCATCATCGACGAGATCGATCGATCTTTACCCCTAACTCGAATCTTACATCCTTGCTAATAGACCATATCCTTTGCTTCGACATCTAGCCGGTGTCAACGAACCGAAGCAGGGTTCAATCCTTGTCATCATCGACAAGGTCTGTCAACATTTTCATGGTCCAGTTCTTCTGTATCCTATACAAAAAAAAAGAAAAAGAAAAGAAAATGGGGTTAAAAATAGAGATACCCCGCCAGACTTGTTCCTATATCAGGACAAGTGCAAAAATGGCTATAACCCAGCTGTGGCGAAAACCCGAAAGGGTGTCGCAGGCAAAATCGAGTACCCCGCCACATGAAAACCCGAAAGGGCGCGCGGGCAAAAGTAAGAGGGGGCTGGCCTCGGTGAAAACCCGAAAGGGCGCTTAGGTCAGTAACGTGAATAAAAAAATTGAATGATGAATAGTGATGATTCATTCTCTGTCCGGAAGACCCCTTTCGAGGTCATGGCGGAGTCTTCATCCGATATCCCGGCAATATACATCTATTGTCATACCCTTCCGGTTCTTGTCACCATCGGCAAGATCGGTCGCTACTCCTTTCGACCCTTGTCACCATCGGCAAGATCGGTGGCTACCCTTCCGGTTCTTGTCACCATCGACAAGACCGTCTACCCTTTCGACCCTTGTCACCATCGGCAAGATCGGTCGCTACCCCTTCCAGTTCTTGTCACCATCGGCAAGACCGTCTACCCTTTCGACCCTTGTCACCATCGGTAAGATCGGTCGCTACCCCTTCCGGTTTTTGTCACCATCAGGCAAGACCGTCTACCCTTTTGACCCTTGTCACCATCAGCAAGATCGGTCGCTACCCCTTCCGGTTCTTGTCACCATCGGCAAGACCGTCTACCCTTTCGACCCTTGTCACCATCGGCAAGATCGGTCGCTACCCCTTCCGGTTCTTGTCACCATCGGCAAGACCGTCTACCCTTTCGACCCTGGTCACCATCGGCAAGATCGGTCGCTACCCTTACCTGGTTTTTGTCACCATCGGCAAGACCGTCTACCTCTTTCGACCCGTGTCACCATCGACAAGGTCGGTCAACATCTCCCCAATCAGGGTCAATAATGGAATTACCACAAGCAACCAGCAGTCACGGTTTCGACGCCTCTTGTCAGCAAGACCTATGTCGGCGCCAACCTGACAACTTCTGGAACCCCGTCCCATGGTGGAGCGAGGCCCCCATCCTTTCCTTGAGAGGGTGGACGCTCTCCTGCCACACGGACATGGAGGTACTTCCAAGCAGGTCGCCAGAATTGCCGCAAGACACAACAAATGCAAGTGTGGATGTGAACACAAAAAAAAATATAGTGAAGGAAACTTCTATCTTCATTACAAAAGGGGAAGTGAATACAAAAGGAGCCCCTTTGAGGGGACAGATTACAAAGGGGGACCAGCTAAGGCCGCCTGAAGATATCAGCAAAGTTAATAAGCCCGACATGAGGAGCCGCCCCCAGTTCATGGAGCTACGCTTCCTCTTCCTGAACCCGAGTCACCTCAGTTTCTAGAGACGCGACTCGGCCCTCCAGCAAAGAAGTTCTTTCAATGCCTTGGACTTCCGCAGCCTCCAGCCGCGGTATCTCGGCTTCTATAGTAGCCAATTCAGTGCGGAGTTCTTCCCGTCGGCTACGTAGAATGTGCGCCCGGGTTACGGAAGCTTCAACCTGAGCCCTGCTCTCCTGAAGATCAGAGATCAGAGACGTCAGCTCCGCCTGACAATCAACTCTCTGCAGTTTGAGGACCGCCAGCTGGTCACCCATCATCTTCTCGAGAAAGTCCCGGCGATTCACAAACTTCAACAAGAAAAGCACCCGTTGGGTCCATATATCTAGAGGGTAGCCCAGCGCCTGCAGCCCAATCGTCAGTCGCGCAGCCGCTTCCTTCAACTGGGAATAAGACAGCGCTGGCTGAGATTCCACAACCTGATGCAGCATCTCTAGATGCTGCCAGACAAATTCCTCCGATGAGGTAATGCCCAGGGAAGCCGCCGGAGGCACCTCGAAGGTCACTTCCCTATCTATGGCGGCCCATAAGCCGGTGTCAGGCTCGGAAGAAGAAGATGGGACGGTCGTCAAAGCCGAAGAAGCAGATACCACGACAACATGTTCCTGCTCCGTCAGACTCCTGTTAGGGCTTCCTTCAACGAAGCCTAGGAGGGACAGAGGTTTTGACTCTGGCTCCGGCACGAATGGAATTGCAGAATCAGGCGCGATCGTCATTATGGCCACCGATATAAAAGCAGATCCCCTCTGCGGCTCAGCCTCAGCCCTCAACTCTGTCGTCGACGCCAGGGCGAGACTCTCCCCCGACTGGGTCTGCTCCGAGGGTAATCCTCCAACAGCCGCATGTATCCTCACCGGCACCGGGCAGAGTAGGGTGATTGTCCCTGAAGGAGATGCAGTGGCAAGCGGTAGTAGATCCGAGGCCTCTGACGAGACCACAGTAGTATCAGAAGTCAATGCCGGGGAATGAATAGCGGCTTCGGGTTCCTGGAATGAAAATTCATGTAAACACCAAGGTGACAAAAAAAAAGGCAATGGGATATGCGACTCTGTAAAGGGGCGGATAGAGTTTACTATGATGACGGCATCCATCTCTTCAAGCCCCTGGATAGAAGATTCCAACCCTGCAGACGAAGCAGCAAAAGGAGGGGTTATCTCCGCCTCCACGTCCAATCCAGCAAATTCCTCCTGTACCACTCCCTCGGACGGTGCCCTCGGCAGCCTCGGAGGACTGAAGATCAAAGCATCGCTTGATAGTATGAAGGGAGCCGTTGCCCCTTTGCTGCCTGCTGCAGACCCTTGTTCATCACCTTCTGAAGAATGATGGTCAGTCTCTTCGTCAGAAGGGGTGGCAGAGCTACTCGAAGAAATATCTATGCTGATCTCGGGCTGGCCCGCCTCCTCCGTCGCCTGACGGGACGCTGAGCGGGTGAGCACGCGCCGTAATGGGATAGCACCCTTCTTCAGCACAGTCGTATGTCCCGCGGGCTGTGAAGGAGCTTCCACAACAGGCGCCTCAACCGCCGCACTGACCACTCCTGCCATCACAACAAAACAAGTGCATAAGGCAGGATGGAAAGCTCAATAAAAAGGACAACCTAAAGAACCACAATTGTGCAGCTCACCCTCAGCCTCGCTGGCAGGCGTAGGAGAAGGAAGTCTGACATCCTCCTCAACAGCGGGGAGACTCCCCCCTGCAGCTCCAGCTGTCTCAGTCACCCCTACCGGGACTATGATGGAAGGCCCTATCTCTCCGGCCTCCAGGGCGGCTTCCTCAGCATATGTGGTGTCAGCCGCTCCTTGAGCTGAAGCTATACAAAGAAGACATCAAAAAAAAATGAAAATGAAAATGAAAATGCCGTGAAAAGAGCATTCCCTTATACCGCACAAGGAAAATAATGTCACCTTCAGCTGCTTGCTGAGTAGCTTCTTTTCGAGCGGCGAACTGTTCAAATGATGGCACCTCGGGCAGGGGAGTCTCAGCCGCATCAGTCGAAGGCCGCTTGGAAGAAGTTTTCTGAGCCTTCCTCGCTCGGCCTATTGCAACTTTCATTGCAGAAGCCGCTCTCTTTTTGCCAGGCGGCAGTGGAGTAGTAGTCGGCGCTGGTACAGGGACCTCAAAATATTCCGGCTTCTGTGCCTGGGAGATGATCTTTCTATAAAGCCCCTGCTGCTTGATATCCAGACGGTCTGTCAAGTGAAGAACACGCCGTTATGAAGGAGCAAGGCAACAAACCAATCTACGTGTCAACGGAGGAGCACTGACCTGCCCGGCCGTTGTAAAAAGACGAGAGTGGCCAATACTGATAAGCCACCTCCTTGCTTCGGGATGCAGCCTCTCGAACGAGCCAGCAGACGTCGCCAATCTTCTTGCACTTGTCGACCAGGTCGGCCAGGTCCGCATGTCCGTGGGAAGCTATACAATGATACAAGCCGAGGTGGTCAAAGCCCCAGACATCGGCATAATGAAAAGATACGAATAGAGGCTTGTCCAGAACACTAGCTGCGGGACTCTCAAGGGTAAGTCCGTGGATGCTCATCAGGACAAACAGCCAAGATGTATGCTGATAGTATGTCGGGGTTCTGTCCTCTCTATTAACAAACACCCGACACGGGCAAAAGCGATCCACCTCGCACTTCCATGAAACTGCTTTGGATAGCGGCTCCTCGATAGGGAACGGATACTGCTGAAGCTCCAGGCGGGAACCGCCAATCTGGCACATGTGTTCTAAATTTTGCGTAAAAGCATCTTCGCTTATGTCAACAAGCACGGGTATCAGTGGTTCAGCCGCTCCCTCCTTGATGGCTTTTCTGCTCGCTATGTATGTCTCCGCCTCCTTCGGGTGGTGGGAAAATAACCTCTTCAGATGGGCTTCGTCAATGTCAAAAACGGGCCCAGGCTGCTGAATCAGAAAGGTGCGCTCAGCCACATCCCAGCATGTCATCTGGGCATTGCGGTAGAAGCTCGTGCGAGCATTCCACCATTTTATATACTCAGGAGTGACCCGGGGGACTCGGTTCGGCATCGGCACTCTGAAAGTATTGGCGTCCCGGCGATGAAAATAGTCCCACCAGGAGCGACCTTCGGCCACAACAGTCGAACCATGCTTTGACCTGTTGTCTAGAGGGAATAAGGCGATCGAAGGCGAAATATGCTGATCGTAGCCGAAATTCCGGCCGAACCTGAAGGGATAGTAGGGTTCTAAATAAACTGCGCCCCCCTTTCTGAATACTAAAACACTGGGGCGAATTGACAAAGCCCAGTCAATGAGTTCAGGCTCCAAGATTGGTCGGGTCACGATGTTTCCCGAAATGAAGTGTGTGAAAGTCTCCACTACCTCGAGCTTACACTCACGCTGACGGTTCACTAATGGAGATGAATGTGCAGCCAGATTCCAAAAGTGGATAGTCCCCACCGAATCCATCGGAACCCTTGCCAGTCGGCCACGGATGGAGAAGAGTTGCTGGGACACTGGACCCCGCTCAGCACTTGCAAACTCCAGCATTCTGGGATACAATGTCATTGTCTGCAAAGTCCGGGGAGCTATCTCCGGAAATAAGTTGCACACCCAGGCATTAAAAAAATGAAACGGCCCCACCGTTCGGAAAGAGCGGGGGATCCGATGCCTATGAATATCCCCAAGGGATTTGTAAATCAGGCACAGTGCAGCGGGACATATTGCAAGCCGTATGCCCCAAGCCATCTGACAAGCCGGGTATATTGCCTCCGGCCTAATGACTGTCTCATCCCCCTGCGGGAGAGCGAAAGTACATAGCCAGAAGGTGAGGTATGCAGCACAATGGGTGAGGGGATCCGCCCCCATCAGATTCGGCCCCCCGCGGCTTATCCCCCGAAGAGAAGCAGGCAGCTCTGACTTGAACTTAGGTGGCCTGCTGGGTTTACCCGCAACAGGAGCCACGTGAGGAAACTCGCTGTACTTCAAAGGGCCCCCGAAGAAATACTGAATCCAATGTCCTGCTCAGACTCTCAGTTTGCTTCTCTTCTCCCGGGGCTGGTATCCCTTTGAGGATCCCCTATTCAGCGTCAGGCAGAGGGAGCGGTATGCCTTCATCAAGTACCGGTACGAATAGCCGAAGTAATATTCACCTTCGCCGTCTGTTTCGTCCTTGATGAAGTCATGAATGCAGACCTCCTCATAGGGCTCTCCGTTAATCGGCAGGCCCGATAACTGTGATAGGCTCCAAAGATCCAGAGAGGTCTCACCTTCTGCTGTATAGAAAGTGTTGAACTGCGGGCAAAATACTTCGAACATGCCGCAGCACAGCCCCTTTGAAATAGGATACCTGAAGCGGGATGCATACACACTGTGGTACACCCCGGCCCTGACCAGCAGCGGTGCATACTCTTTCAGAACATATTCTGTGAATTCCACTGCCCCTACACGAAAGAGATGAGCATCTGTCACCTTCGTGTCTGCAAACCACCCAGCTACCAATTGAAATTTGAACTGAACAGCCAAACAGTTCAGCACAAACGGTTCCTCTCTGTAGCCCCACTTGATGGGCGCCAAGAATAAACCGTAACCGGGTTTCTCCCTGTTAACCCGACCTATGGTGTTGTCCCACCTGGCTGGTGTGAACTCTGGGGCCCGTGTTAGCATCTTCAGCTCTGCCTCCAGCTCTGTTACCCCTAAGACGGCGTCCCACTTGCGCCGCTCCCCCGGAAGGTAGATGGTATCGCCACGATACACATAACCTTTCAAGCTGTCCCGGTCTAGCAACATGGCCCGCTCCACCATCCGAGCCAGCATGACGTCCCTCTTCCCAGAGACGTTGAAGGTACAAATGAAGGGCGCGAGGTGACGATCCTTCGGGAAGTCCGCACGGTAGTCATCATCGCGATTGAAGTCAAGTCCTCCCTCGATAGTCACAATGCGAGAGGCAGATACTGTATCTGCTTCGGAGCCAGAGGACTCATCGACTATGGCGATCCTCCCAAGTCCCCGGTCCAGCTGTCCAACATTCCTCCAAGTCACAACGGGACCAGAAGCCCTGCCTTGAGGAGAAGAGTCAACATCAGCAGTGCCGGAGACAACACGGCTAGAAGAAGAAGCCATTTCCAGCGAGCTGCAGACACAAAACCAAGAAAAAAGAATAAGAAGGTGATATAAGAAAAAAATTATTAGAAAAGAAATTTTCAGAAGAAAATTTTGACAGCATCTCCCCTTATCCGGAGCATGCCCAGAAGTCAAATGGGAGAACCCACCAGCAGGAGGTGACTCCGAAATGAAAAGGGACGGAGTCCCGAACAAAAATTCCCCGAAGGGAAGGCTTCCACGCCGATTGCTCTGAGGCGACAGAAGGAGAAAGGGAGAAAGAGAGAGAAGGCTCAAGGAGAAATGAGCTTCTCTCTCCCCCTCTCGGCGCCTATATCGGCCCAGCCAAAAGGCGCGCCGAGAAGGTGGTCGTGCCGACGGCCGGACGCGCCAAAAGGCGCGCCGAAACGGCCTTTGCGCCGAAAAACAAAAGCGCCACCACCGCGCCGAGGAGATCACCGCGCCGAGAAGAGCGTCGCGCCGGGAATTCCATGTCGAGCCCACCTCCACGCCGAGAAGATAGTGCCGGGAGCATCCATGGAGCCAATTACCTCACCAGGGGTGATATTATTATCAGACCAAGCCAAAAATGCTGGTGTTCATCCAAATTTGCTTGTAAAGCATGGAAGTCACGCAAAGCAGAATGAAGACTCAGAGTCAAAAGAATAGCCAATGCACAGGAGCAGACTTGAAGAGACCACGAAGTGCAGTGTGTGAACGTGATGTACACCCGCATGTCCCGTGTCACTCATGCTTCACTCACGCCACCTACGGGTGGGGGGCATTTGTTGACACCTAAAATATACCAGAAGAAACTATAGCATATTCACAGCTTTGAAGATCAGTCGAGGGCACAGTTCACGTGCTATTCCTGGGAGATCTGAGAGTCTGAATAGAATAGACCCACTACCCCTATCATTCTGTTCGACTATAGCCGTCTCTGGCTAAGTCGCTGTCCAGTACTGCTATCATTCAGATAGTCATGCTGATTAAACTACAACAACATTCAGGCAACCATTGCCTGCTGAAACCGATGTTCAGACATCTCTGACGCTCCAAGAACCAGGATGCACGGTGCCCCGCACGTATGTGTGAATGCAAGGTGTAGACGGGCTCGGTGGGGTCGTAATATGCATATGTCAAGAACCCCAGCGTCGAGAGGAGTTCACTGAGTGGATCCTGGACGGATGGGCCGAATGACAAGAAGATGGGCCAAGCCCAAACAAGAGACCGGACGCGCCGATGGCTGTCACGCCGGGAGGAGCGGTTCTGGCGCGCCGGGGAGCTCATGCCGAATGAATGAAGGGTCTCACCTCTATAAGAGGCCTGCCCTTCGAACGAAACAAGGAGAGCACAGACAGAGCATAGAAGAGGAAAAAGAAAAAAAAGGGAGAAAGAAGAAGAGAAAGAGAGTGCTTAGCCACCGAAGAGCAAGAGGGAGTTCGAGAGCCCTTGAAAGAAAAAAAGAGAAGAAAAGAAGAGGAGAGAGTCAGAGGTTCGAAGAAGGATCCAGGTGGGAACGTCGGGCAGCTACAGCTTCCTCTGCTTCTCCTCCCTATCTGTCTCAACTTTTCCCTCTGTATTTCTGATTTCTAGCATCTTTGCTTCAATAGCATCGGATGTCAATGTAACCCTGCTTTGCAGGGATTAAGCCTGGATTTCTCTTTCCGATTGAGTCGGATTTCTTTTTCTAAATAGCATGCGTGTAAGCCATTTGGATGAAGTTATTAATGAAAGAATGGGCTGATGTCTGCTACCTCTGATCATTCTTCTCCATCTTCCCCTACATCTGAGGTTCTAACCTATGCACGGGCTGCAGGTAGCCATGAATGAGATCTTTTTTATGTTTGAATTCCTCTATCTGTCGAAGATTCTTCGCCATCGCTCTATCCCCCTCCTGCGCCACATTTTGAGGGCCTGAGACAGTCTATCTCATGGCTCCTCGTATGCAGACTAAAAGGGATATGTTTAGGGGTTTCCGCCCGCACACTTTTTGCTCTCAGTGAGGCTCCCGGAGGCAAGGTGTTTCCCCCAAGGGTTTCTTCCCCCTCCATCATCTAAGACAGTCGAGGTAAAACCCCTTTCCTTCAAGCTCCCGAAGCCCTGCTGGGTTCTGAAACCTCCTTTGCAAAACCCCCCGGCGCTGGTGTCTCCCGGCGTGGATTTCACGCCGAGGGCTTGCCACGCCGGCTGCATCCCCCATATCGCGCCGAACCTACCTGGCCTTCGTGCCGAAAACCACCCCTCTTTTCTGCATTGACACCTATGCGTTTGTTGGCCACCCTGGTGCCTTCACGCATGTGCCGATAACCCATACAGCCTCTGTCCATCATATCCTGCCCCATGGGTGTGCATTGCCCTTCCCTCTGACCTTATGGGAGCTATATCAAAGGGGTTAATTGTCCCTCTACATTTTGCAACCCAGTAAACCACGGGGCCCTGCCCTTGCAGGCTCTTCGATGGATTGCATTGGGAATATTACAACAGTGGGGATAAGGTCTCTTATGACCGAGACACTTGAATCACGGGCTACGCCCGGCACTTATTTTGGTTTCTACCCCGGCATTCGTGAGTAGATATCCCATGATATTCTCTTGGCACACTCCCAAAATAAGGGGAGATGCTGTCAAAATTTGCCCAGGGCTTCACTCTGTCATACGGCACGATGTTTCATCGGGATAGCGTAGTTAACCCCTGAATCTGGTGAGAGCCTGAGTTGTGATATCTCACGGCATCTTGCCCTCACAGGGAATACATCTCCCTGCTAATGATCTCTTTGAACACCCCCCCCCCTCCAGGAGTGCATCCACCCTCATTTCCTATAACCCCCACCTGACTTCATGAAATCTCCACTGAACGCCCATAAAACCCTCACAAATACCCTTTCTTTAATCCTCATAGAACATCCCTCGGCGCCACTGCCTCCCGGCGCCAAACCCGCACCGGGTGGGTGGCGCGCCGGGACCAGGGCACGCCGAAGGCCAGGGCGCGCCGGGACCAGGCTGGGCCGAGACCCCCTTGAGCCCCTTTTTCACGCCGTATTCCTTCACGCCGGGACTAGGCTAGGCCGATGCCCCTTTGAACCCCCTCCCCTCGCGCCGTCTGCCCTTCATGCCGGGATCTCCAGCGCCGACTAATATCTGTGTCATTTCATCTTACTAGTGGGTGCTCTTCTTCAAATCTTGATATCTCAACATCCCATTAAACCCCAGAATAATCATCCCAAACCCAGAGGTCCTACTCCCATCAACCCTTAAGCCAGTCTTCAGCATCTTGCGAGGGGATTATCGTCATTCACCTGGGCCCACGGAGATATATTAATGGGGGTTCCACCCCTACATTACACCGAACACGATAACTCTCCCGTCTCCCCACTGGCCCTCGAGTTCTGCCACCGCATGCCCTCTAATGGCCCCTCGAGGGGAATATTAACGAGTGGCGCAGATGGTCCCGTCATATTTGGATCCTTTTTAGATCCAGGCCTGTGCCTGATTTTCTTTTGGGTCTCCATTCTAGCTCTCCATGGATGGACGTCCTATCTCCCTTTTTTTTTCGGTATAATCCGAAGGAAGAGGGCATGTTATTGGATTTACGCTGTAGCATCGTCATCATGCCCCACGCAGCACGATTTCCCATGCATATCCGCATCAACCCTTACGTATATCAAAGGACGTTGACAAGAGGTCGGGTCACACTCGATCGGAAGTCTTTGCTATGCGCGATGGTGGTCTTCGGACCTACGTCCTCTGCCATGTACCAAGGGTCCATTATTCTATGAGCTATGCATCCCTTGCATGATAAATTAACGCCTTCCGTAGGCTTTTGTCATAGTCATCATGTAGTTCTTTTTATTTCTGCTACGACAGTCCGCTATCTCGACAATTAATCAAAGGTGTTCCCTCCTCGTGGGGGATGTAATTAACGCTATAGCCTTTATGGTATGGCGGACTGCTGGTCCCGACCGAACCTCACATTCACCCGACATGGGTCAGAATGAGCGCATAATAACTCATCACTCATGTGACTGGCACGCCCGCGTCGTTAATCAGCCAGTTAACTACCAAGTTAGCCAATTGACTGATCGACCCGCGAAACCCAAGAAAAAAGGAAGGAAAAAGATTCCGCGTCAAACAGGGGCCGAGAGGTGTGAGGGCGCCGGGATAAGAACAGAGCTTTACGGTACCTTGTCCTTGAATCTGTTGAGGATTCAGGGGTTTTCCTGGTGATTCAGGCCAAGATAGACGGGCCTTGGGAAATCAAAGAGCCCAATTCATCAGACTACAACTGACTTTGGCTTGGATTTCAAAGGGAAGGCCGGAGGCGGAGAGTGATTTGGGGGAAACACGGTTTAGGGTATCTCTGTCACCAGCGTTCCTAATGATCCGTGAGGATGATTTCAGTATACTCTCCATCATCTGAGGGCCAAGAGATGACTGTCTCTGGCCCCGGGGATGACTTCGGCAAAGCTGATGAGCATGAATGCAACATCTAAGACCGAGAGGCGGTTGCTATGTATCTACGCTTTGCTTCAGAGGCCAAGGGATAGTCTGTCCCTAACTCGGAAGCAAGCATGAGGAGCGTTCGAGAAACGAGCGAATAAACAGGCGATCGATCGAACTGGGGAGGGGGATAGCATGCTATTGACTCTTAAGAAGAGACAGACAACACGGGGGATGAGAATAGAGCTTCAGAGGAATAGACAGCATGCCTCAACGGGAGCCTGTAGTTTTCATTCATTCGAACATCACGGTTACACTCGCACATCAAGGGCAATGCATAAAAGAAGGTATAGGCAGACTATGCCTTGCCCTAGCAGAGTAAAATCGACTGTGATATCACAGCATACATCAAAAAGGGGGAAGAGACAGAAGCAATCAAAAATTAAAATAATGCTCTACAGAAAAATGGGGAGGGGAGGGCGGAGCATTGACTCCTCTCCCTCCCCGTTGCCCACCTTCGATCAGGCTTCGAGACTCCTTTCTTCTTTTTCCCTTCCGCCTCTTCCTATCTCGGATCAGATTGCAGGCTCCCCTCTCCTCTCCTTGTTTTTTTTTTGTTTGTGGCTATCTGTTCAGGCTCTCTGTCCTTCTTTTCTATCTGCTCTAAATCTCTCCTGCCTCTTTTCGAATAAGGGGGTTTTATATCCCTCGTTGGTGTCCTCTCGGTAGGCTCGTCCCGGCGCGCCTCAATTGTAGGCAGAGCTCCCGGCGCGTGGGACTCAAGCTTCTCGACGCCGCTTTTGGGCTTCGACAAGGGGATCCCGGTGCCACTTTTATAGGCCCATTTAGGGCTTTTAATACCTCACATAGACTTCGGCCTTTATTGGTCCTTCAAATGTATCAGGACCCGAGAAGGCCCTCCACTGGTGACACAGCTTCTATTGAGATCATTCACAGATTTTCATCAGTCGGTAGACTGGGGTTTCATCGGCATTGCCATCTGAATGACGACAAAGTCGGACATCATCTCATCGGTATCGTCACCTGAACGGTGACAAGACCGGACATCAGCTTTAGCCTGAAAAGACTTCAGCCAGGTGACTGCTATTTCATCAGTGCCGTCGTCTGACTGACAATGGCATCGGACATCAGCTTGGCCCGGAAAAAGGCTTCAGCCGGGTAGATGGTTGACGAGCTTCATCATTGATCTTTTACTATTGGTCTGATCTTCTTTTCAATTCTGTTTCTGCCCTTGCTCATTTTCAAGGTGTCAACAATAGCCCCCCACCTGTGGGCGGCGTAAGCGCAGAATAAGCGGCACGGGGTCTGCAGGTGCCTTTCATCATTCGAGGGTACCTTCCTCCATTTCTCTTTGACATTGTTCTTCAGCTTAATCATGTTGCTGTAGCAATATTATGCACATGTATCTTTCATTTTCATGTTTTTTTTATCTCCAATTCTTCTGATTTTATTGTCAGCACTTTGGAGCCTTCTTGGCCCTGCCTTGGGCTTCTCGGTGCGAGGTAGGACCCTTCTCGACGCGGGTGCTTCTCGGCGCGGCCTGTTGTCGGTGCGGGCTTCTCGGTGCGACCTTCTCGG
>JAHNEJ010002885.1:0-81291 GCA_022559845.1 Amorphophallus konjac | reverse complement strand
GAGAGGACAGATCGAGTGGGACCAGGAATGCGAGTAGGCATTCGAAGAGCAGAAGTGTTACCTAGCAACCCCTCCCGTGCTCTCCAAACCATAAAAGGGAGAACAACTACTCTTGTATCTGTCGGTGACTTCAAGCACGTTGAGCGCAGTGCCCACCCCGGAGGATGGTAACATCATGAAGCCCATCTACTATGTAAGCTGGGCATTACAGGGGCCAGAGTTTCGGTACTCGCGGACTGAGAAGTTCGCTTTGGCCCTAATCACGGCCGCCCGCAAGCTGCGATTGTACTTCTTGTCTAATCGAATCGCCGTCCTCACTGATCAACCTCTGCGACAAATCCTCCAGAACCCCGACGCATCAGGAAGGTTAATCAAGTGGGCCATCGAGTTGGGCGAGTTCGACATCAAGTTCCGCTCGAGGACCACGATCAAGGCCCAAGCTCTCGCCGACTTCGTCGCTGAGTGCACAATACCTGAAGAAAACTCGCCCAAACAGTCCTCGGGGCCAACATGTGAGCTATATGTCGACGAATCATCCTGCGCCGCCGGCAACGGAGCGGGACTAGTTCTACTATCACCGGAGGGGATAGAATTACAATACGCCCTCTGCTTCAACTTTCTGACCACGAACAATGTGGCCGAGTATGAGACGCTCCTCTCGGGGCTACGAATGGCGAAGCACCTAGGGTTGGGAAACCAATGTGTGAGCATACAGCGATTCGATGCTTGTCGCCAACCAAGTCAAGGGGGAATTCGAAGCACGGGAGCTGGCTATGATCAAGTATGTTGAAAAGGCTAAAGCGATAGCTATGGAGTTCTTCCATTTCGAGATGGTCGACATTCCTACGGAGGAGAATATCCGAGCAGACGCTTTATCCCGCTTGGCGTCGGCTACTACAGTCTCCAGCTCCAAGTCCATCTTGGTCGAGGAATTATCTGCACCGAGCACAGAAGAATCGACATGCCAGGTGAACGCCATCGACTATGAACCCTCGTGGATGGATCCCCTCTTGGACTTTCTCCTACAACAATAACTCCCAGCCGACCACGTCGAGGCCCGCCGCACGTGAGCATGAGCGGCACATTTCACAGTGGTCGATGGTCATCTATATCGACGATCTCTCTCAGCTCCGTTGCTGAAGTGCTTATTCCCCACGGAAGTCAAGCAAGCCGAACAGGAGGTACACGAATGGCTTTACGGAAGTCACGTAGGAGGGCGAGCACTCGCACGGACACTAATCCGACAAGGATATTTGTGGCCTACTCTGCAACAAGACTACCTCAATTACGCCCAGAGGTGCTCTCAATGCCAAAAGTTCTCCAACCCGCACCACCAGCAAGCGACGCAGCTACACGCCCTGATGGAGCCTCACCCATTTGCCCGGTAGGGGGTGGACATATTGGGTCACTTCCCCGAGGCTCAGGGGAGGAAAAAATTCCTCAAAGTCGCCATCGACTACGTCACCAAATGGGTCGAGGCAGAACCGTTAGGAAAGATCACGAGTGAAGCAACTTGGAATTTTGTGCTGCGGAGCATCATCTGCCGATTTGGGATCCCACAAGTCCTCACAACCGACAATGGTAGACAGTTTGCAAGCGCTGCCTTCCAGGAAAAGTGCTCGGAACTGGGGATTTGGAACCACTATACCTCGGTGGGACATCCCCAGGTAAATGGGTTAGTGGAGAACGCCAACAGGATGCTCCTTCACGGCATTAAGACCCCCCTGGAACAAGCAGGCGATTCATGGGTAGATTCCATTCCGAGCATACTATGGGCACACTGGACCACCGCTTGGGCTACCAGTGGAGAAACTTTGTTCCACCTCGCGTGCGGAGTAGAGGCAGCCATACCAGTTGAGATATCCAACCCGTCCCTGGGAGTTAGACAGTTCGACAAGGCCTTAAATAACCAGGCAATGCGGGAAAACCTGGACCTACTGGAAGAGGACAGAGAGCATGCCCAGCTAAGGCTCATAGCCTATCAACAGAAGCTGGCCCAGTACTACAATGCTCGTGTCAAAGAACGACACTTCCTCCCCAGAGACCTGGTGCTACGACGAACAAGTGTGGCAGACTCTAGAGCGGCCATGGGAAAGCTAGCACCAAATTGGGAAGGCCCGTACAGAGTAGCGGAAGTGCTCGGCAAAGGAGCATACATGCTAACGACGCTGGAGGGGCAAGAGGTACCCAGGATATGGAATTTTATAAATCTCAAAATTTTTTATCAATAAGTCCTTCTACAACAGATTCCTTCATCAGGAAAATAAAAGCGTCGTCAGCTGTGTTCAATCAAGGTGGCTTCCACGCCCCCTAGAGGCGAGCACCCCTACTCCCCTCAGAAACGAAGGTGACTTCTAAGTCTCCTAGAGGCAAAGCACTCAGGCTCCTTCAAAAATCAAAGTGGCTTCCAAGCCCCCTAGAGGTGAGCACCCCTGCTCCCCTCAGAAACCAAGGTGACTCCTAAGTCTCCTAGAGGCGAGCACTGCTCCCTCAGAAACCATGATGGCTAACAAGCCCCAAGAGGCGAGCACTGCTCCCTCAGAAATCATGGTGGCTCATGAGCCCACAAGAGGTGAGCACCGCTCCCTCGGATATCATGGTGGGTTATGAGCCCCCAAGAGGCAAGCACCACTCCCTCAGAAATCATGGTGGCTTACGAGCTCCCAGGAGGGGAGCACTGCTCCCTCAGAAATCACGGTGGCTCACGAGCCCCAAAGAGGAGAGCGATCGAGCTCCCTCCAAAACAGTGGCAGTGGTCAAGTCATCAAGGGATAGTGGGCAATAATCTCATAAAAGACGTACGCGCCCCTCCACCAATGGATCATGGCAAACAAGAGCCTTAACTTCCCATGCACACATGCGTCAAAGGTAAAATTCATCCGCTCTCGTAAGTTTGCCACACTCCAAGACCACACGCCAAAAACACATACAACCTAGACGCGGATACAAAATCCCCACTTCCAAGGACAAGCACACACCACAAAGGCAAAGGAAGATGGAGAAAGAAAAAGATTTATTCATAAGCGAGGGGGGTTACAAAGGGGTTACTCGTCCCTCTTGGGACGGAACCTGTCAGGTTCAAGGGATAGGACCCCCTTGTTGCTATAGAAGCGGTTGACCTTCTCCAAGGCCTCCCGCCAGCCATCTAGATATCCTCACCTATACTCTTCGGTGGCCCCTCTGTCACTGCTCTCCCCCGGCGCCGGCCACGGCACTGGCAGTGCCTCTTCCCTGAGGCACAGACCCTTGCGGGGGGACTTGTGCGCAAGTCCTCATCGCCCGACGAGGAACCAGACTTCTCCGACGACATACTGCTATGCTTCTTCCCAGCAACTCAGTGAACCCAAGATGGCCTGGAGGCTCAACGAGGGGTGCTACTTATAGAAAGGAGTGAAGTTCCTAGGAAAAGGAGGGAAGCTTGCCGCCCCTTCAACTTTGTGGAAATCGAAGTGGCACATCTCGAAGATCGCGCCCTCTCAGAGTAACTTCTGAGATGCCGCTCCGTATTCCCAGGAGATCTCAAGGCAAAAAGAAAAATCAAGGTACGTAGCAGGCTCTAGAGGCCCCAAAAGCTGCGAAGGAAAAGAAAGTTTTCATTTCAAACAGAAAAAGCTTACAAGGTACGGGGTGGATTGCCCAGACAAAAAGGAAAATACAACACAAAAAAAAACAAAGTCAAAGGGAAGGATTGGCGAGCAGCGATCAAAAACTCGCCCTGGCAGTAGCGTCACTCGGCACTTGGTCGCCCCCGGTGGCAGCCTCAGGAGCTGGCAGGTAACCAGTTGAGTCGATGAGATCCTCACCTGCACGCCCCCCAGCGCTCGGCTCTCCTGACCTCTCCTCGGCACCCGACTCCTCCTCGCCGAGTTCCTCCTCACCATCACTGGCCTCAGGGCCGAACGGCGTCAATGGAGGGTGCAAGGGAGCCATCGGCACGCCCAGGATACCGGCTGTGGCCTGGAGGGTAGCCGTCCAACCTTCCTGAAAGCCCCTGTAAGATCCGGTAGTTAATGGATTCTTAGTGGATCCTTATCGGTATTGAAGTGTGGAAAGAATTACAAATTTAGGCTATTTTATTGGGATTAATGGGCCAAGTTTAATGGGCTTAATCGATTTGTATAAGTTTTTAGAACTCAAATAAGGCATATATGTAATATCACTTAATTTTAAGCCTTTTTGCAATTTAAGGTTTTTTCACAAAAAAAAAAATATATTAAATGTTTTTTTTGAGAACCCATGGTTCTCTCTCTCCCCTCACCCTCTCTTTCTCTCCCGCGTGCGACCCCCCTCTCTCCTTTGCTCTTCAGTGGTGTGCTCACCCCAGGGCATTGTAGGACGTGCAGGAGGTGGCGTTGGCAAGCTCGGGACGTGGGAAGAGCAGTGGCGTCGTCATGAAGGTGGGCTGTGGGGTGTGGAGGCGAGAAACCACGTGGTGAGGCGTGGCGTCCCTCGTGTTGAACGGGCGTGAATGGCGCTTTCGGCTTGAAACAAGTAGGGGGATGGCTTCTTTACCTCGTTTGGATTGTTTCCCCACCCCCTGGTGTGTAAATAGCCCGCCTACAAGCATGAACATCGTCGTTTATGTCTTAATAGCATGAACATTGTACTTTATGTTTTTGATCCATCCAACGCCATTGTTTTATGTTTTTGGGCATGTGATTATTGTGGATTGGATGTGGGAAGGCAGGGAACAGGTTAAACAATGTTTTCCCATCGATTTGAGTCGATTGGGAGGGGTTCCAAATGGAATTCTCGCAATTTCGGTGCTCTGGACGACTAGCGGTCGTTCTAGAGACCGCTATTAACACGGTATGAGGCGGCGGACGTTAGCGGTCGCCCCCTGACCGTTTACCATCATTGGCGATCTTCCGACCGACCGTTTTATGTCAGTATCGGCCCAGAAAATGACCGCTAAGACCCTTTAACCAAGTAAGGCAGTGGATGTCTGGCGGTCTTTGACCCGACCGTTTTCGGTCCTTTCGCGGTCAATCATACGACCGCTTATCATCAGTTTTTCTCCCGATTAAAATATATGCAATATTCGTGCCCTGGCGGTCATTAGGATGACCGCTTAGGACGGGTGGCGGTCAATCATATGACCGTTTACCAACCCCTTGCGGTCCTACATTATACCGTTTCTTCTTGCAGCATATGACTTTTATCCTGTTCTTTTAATTATGCATTCTGTACTGCATAGTCGCCATGTTTAAATATTCTTATAAAGTGTGACATATTTTTAGATCCCAATAGAATTATTTTCTCTTCCTTTGTGATGGAACCACTAGTCGTACCCCGATGACCTCTAGTGTCGGCCCACCTGGGAGAGGTGGCGGGGTAGTCCCGGTGTACGGTTTGCAACCTAGTTTTCGTGGACCCCCTTGCTTGGCAGTAGCGTCCTACTGGGGGGAAAACTGGCTAGAGACCTGGCTCAAGGCATTGAGCCTGTGTGTGCACACGTTGTTAGGGGCTTAGACTGACAGTGACGAGTGTGACCCTGACTAGTACTTGATCTTGGTTACCGTTACGTGTCTCGCTTGCCGAGATCTAGGCTTGTATAGATACTTGAGACGCAGTATAAGTCATCAGTGGACACGTCTGGTCTTCTTTCTGGTGGTCCTTTCTCTCTCCTGTCACTTGGAATGGTTGAATTATTATTCTATTGGTAGATTTCAAATCTCGAGTTTAATTATGAAGTCCCGCGATCAATGACACCCAAGAGGGGGGTGAATTGGGTGTTTACCAATTTTACGAAAACCTTTGGCCTTTTCAAAATATGTGATACAATGTTAATCAAGAGGTTCAAAACTGTTTGTTCACAAATTGGATTTATCAAACTGAATTGGATGATGATATAGATTATGCAAGATATACGAGGATAAATCCAGAATCACAATTATACTAACACTCATGTAGAATGGAGGTAGAAGAAAAGGACCAAACCACATAATACAAAACAGAATGCACAGCGATTTTTAAGGTGGTTCGGATGCAACGACGGCAATCCTACGTCCACCCCTCACCAAACTCGGTGAGGCTTCACTCGGAGATAAATCCCCAAACGGAGACGATGCTCCAAACACACACGCAGGATGGCACCTGCCCACACACACGGGGACGCGCCCCAATACACTCACACACACACACACACACACGGAGATGAGGTCTCCAACACGATCCAACAAACGGATCAACAAGACACACACACGCTGCGACAAGTGCAGCAAACCATACACTAAAACAACTGGATCTAAGTAGATCCACACATACACACACGTAGATCTAGGAAGATCTACGTACACACACGAATGGAACACAATGACCACACACGACCACGGATCCACAACGATCCACACACACACGAATATTTCCAGATTGTGAAGAACACAAATATAAAGCCCAAAACATAACAACAATGAGGCACAGTTTAGAAGACTCCTGATTTGGCTTCCCTTGAGTGTATGATATAGAGCTTGGAACGATGCTTCCTGCTTCACTTGAATGACTTCAGATTAAGCTTGAATGGGCTTGGAGTGGATGTAGAGTTGCTGCACGGAGTACTGTTCATGGCTACAGTACTCTTCCTTCTTCACTTGGATAACCTCCCTTTGATCTCTTCTTGAAACTCTTCATTGCTTCTTGATAGCCTCCCCCTTGATCTCTCTTTGTTGGTTGCTTGATTCTTCACTTCATAGATGCTTGTTGGCTTGAGAAGTACCTTGAATGGCTTGTAGATGGATGAATAACTTGTTGCACGAGGTACTGTTCACGGAGCTACAGTACCTTTTCTTCCTTCTTGGACAGCCTCCCCTTAGATCTCCCTTGAAGCCCTCTTGGTTGGTTAGGGTTATGACTTCAATGAGATGTTTTATATCTTTAAATGGTCCACAGACAAACCCCAGACCAGATCCACAAATCATGGTGGATTGGGTGTCTTTAGGATTAAACAAATGGGTGGAAAGACCACTCCTCGAGCTTGAAACAAAAAGTCAACAAAAGGGGCCTCGGGGCTGGCGGTCAACAGGTGAAGGGCTGGCGGTCGACCGGAATTTTACAGGTTTCAGTCTGTTACTTGCTGGGAAAAACGGTTGAGCCCCTGTCTGGCGGTCCACCGCTGCTGGCGGTCGACCGGTCCTGGACCGGCGGTCGACCGCTGGTAGGGGAAGCCCCAGGTTTCTCCCGTTTAGCCCTTTAAACCCTTGAGCAGCTCATTCACGTTTGTGACATCAAACTCCTTCGACCTTGAGGATTTGTACTGAGTATATGGACCTGCAAACACATGGATAATTGATTAGAACTATAGCTCAAACATCCATATGATAAATGCATAAACTCTATGCAAACCATTGATTATGAAATCAGAATTTGTTCCGGGGCTCCACCCCCGGAAACCCCCGCAAGGGGCGCTGCCCCCTTGACCCCCGCGACCTGACCGCGCAGGTCGATCCGCGGGCGAGGGCGCACGATGGCCAGAAGGTTTCATGTTGAATGTGCATGAATGAAGTGTATACATAAGATACACAAGGTGAGATCGATACTAAGCATGAGATACACAAGGTAAGAGTCTCACCAATGGTTCTTGATAGTAAATGACATGTACCACCTGTTTTGGATTGTAGAGGAGCAGGGTGCTTATCCACAAGTTTAGTTCACCAGGTGACTGCCATGTGTTTGATCCTGCAAGCAAGATAGTTAAGGTTAATACCATACTTGTTCACATTAAAGAGGTTATGAAACCTCTTGCCTCTTGTAAAAACAATTCAATCAAGCATGAATCAAGACCATGTACCATTGCCATTTGCCATCTCAAACATATTTAAACATGAATGTGCAATCAACCATAAGTTTAGTTATCATCACTCAATCACACATTAAGTTTAGTTATCATCAAAACCATAACGCCAACAATCATCAAAACCATAACTCAACAATCTCCCCCTTTTTGATGATGACAAACTTAGTGATGATGACAAACTTAATGATGATACAATAGAATGGCACAAATAATCTTCCCCTTCTGTCACACATAATCATCAATTTTTCTCCCCCTTTGACATAATCAAAAAGCGGGATAATGCAAAACTTTCTCCCCCTGTGACATAATCAACAATATCAACAATCTGGAAGAAGCCAAACAAGGAAGAACAAGCTGATCTCCCTTTGAAACAGCAATAGCCCATCTTATCAATACAGAAGAAGCAACAGCAAATCATGGACCGACAAATCAATATGAGTCCAATTAGAGGAAACCAATTGCTTATTATTCTCAGAAATCAATATGATACCATCCAAAGCGAATACAGTCAAGCATGTATGGATACCAATTGAAAGTGGTGAGTGGCCTCAAGGATATGAGCCAGTGTCGGAAGATGTTCACAAAATAAGGTGTTCAGCATGATAGCATTCAAAATCTAGAGCCATGGCAGATTTTCACACAAACAAGAGCAGGAGGACATATCAACACGATTTTCTTTGATTTTCAAATTTTTGATTTTTACATTTTCTATTTAAATGCATGAAGCTATGTATATGCAGATGATGACTCATGAAGTGCACACAAAGTAATCAAACAGTTACATATAAACATATATGCAATCTCCCCCTACATATATGAGAAGGGAATGGGTATAATAAAGATGCAAGAGAGTCATGCTCACCAGAATGCACATGTGTAGCACATGGGAGATCGTGCAATCATATAGGAGATTCATGCAATTGCTGATGCAGTCAATCAATTTTCTGAATACATATTAAATCAAATTTCCAGATGTGTAAGTGAGGAACATGAAAAATGATAGTTGCAATATGGATATTCAGATTTTCAGATAAACACAATGAGACATTTCACAGACTACACTTCAATTTTTGAGAACAGCGTATTGGAGGCTTCGCTCTACCACAATGAGTTTTACCACATTTTTTTTACCGCACCAAGATCACATGATAGTCAGAATTTTTCAAGAGTGATCAGGTTCAAATGATTCCTTTTTACACGAGTAGACGCATGGAGCTCATGCAGAATCCCCGGTTACTCAGAATACAGAACCATTTCACCTCATTTTGAACAGAGATACTAGTCAACACTTTTCAGATATGAACCACATCACGTCTCAGTGACATGTGCCCAGTTTACTCAGTGAGACCGAGCATTGCTCTATCTTTCATTTTCATTTCAGATTTTTCAACAAGGATAGGTAGGCAGCTTTTTCCTCAACTGTCTCTTCAACATACATGCAGCAAGTTTAACATCTCGAGAGTGTTGAAAAAATTCATATATCCTTATCTTTAACACTCATTTTCATATTTTGTGCATGAAGTGTGCGAATTTGATTCAGCATGTACACCAAAATATCATGAATACACAACAGTGCAACTCCCCCGAAATAGATGCACTTATGAAATATAAACTCTCCCAGAGTGTACGACATGAAACACTCCAATAATGACGCAAATGCAGTATTATGTATCAAGAAAACATAAGGCCATAGAAATGCCAAGGGATGGGGGTGAATAGCATATAATACCACACAAGCACACATTAGGAGTTTATGCAAATGCACTGTGACATGCATGCGAGCAATGTGATGTAAATTTGATACCAATTGAATGGACGCCAACTGAATGAACTAAGTGCGACTAATACATGAGTTCCAATGCAATACAACATATGAGCATATGAGAATGCGATGCAATGTGCAAAGTGATTCAAACTTTTGATTTTCATTTGCATGATCTAAAAACACCTTATGCATTGAATTATGATGCATGCAACCTATAACTATGTGAGAATGGAATGCAAGATGAAAAATGACACTATGTATAGAGAGAGTTCAGATTTGAAGGACAGCATGGGGCATTATTCATCACAAGTGGTTCATATACAATGGTGTAGAAATCATTTGGCATGTTGTGGAAACCATTTATTGTCAAAAATAGTTAAGAACAGATTTTCAAAAGTTTTGAAATCAATCACAAGTCATTCAGAGTAGACATTTCCATTGCAGAACTCTTCATTTCAACAAGGATCAATTTTAGAAATTTTGAAGCAATTCATCATGAGCATGTTGTATGTTTCAATTAGAGATCACTCATTCAATAGAGAATAGCATTCATTTCAACTTGTTTAGCTAGCAAGACCCCCTTTGACAAAAACATGAATCTTAGAAAAATTCAGTGAAAGTGTAATGTTTCTCTTATGACATGGGGCTAGCTAACAAGGAGCAAATAGTAGCATCAGAAGAAGTCTTTCAAGGCCAAACAATCAATTTCTTCCAGTTCTGGTACAAGGCGGAGAACTTTGGTCCAAAGACCAACTCACGCATAGTGAGAGTTTCCAGGTGAAGATAATCCACCTTTTCACTACTCAGTATTTGATATACCAGATACTCAATTAAGCTTAAATGTGCTCAAGCAATCAGATTGAAGGATGTTCAAAGGTCAACATAAAATTCAAGATTTTCAGTTTCATTTAACCAATAAGCAGGTTAATCACAGCAGAATGGAGGAGCAATCATTTCAGGTATGTAGAAACAATACATGTCATCAGAATAACATCAAAAAGTCCCATAGACTAATGCATGAATTTTCATTTCCATAGTAAGATGGTGAATTACCTTAGTTCAAAGGACAATACCGAAGGCCTTCAAGCACCAAAATCACTAACCTCACGAAGGTTAGTATTTTAGATTTACTTTCTTACCTTTGCCTTGAGAATCCATTTTCTTCGAGCCTTCCACCTATTGAACCCATTCTTGGTTAAAAGAGATGTGCGCCTTTCATACCATGTCTTGGGTACTTGCTTCAACACGTACAAAACTTTCACCACCTTGTACTTGAGTCGATCCTGGAGGTTGTTCTACACAAAATACCCCATCTTCTTGTAGCAACTTGAGAGGGTTCTCATCATTTTCATCCTTGCAGGGTATTCTCCCAGTTGATTCAAGCTTGGTCATGACTAGCCCATCATCATTTGGATCTTGGAAGTATAATCTGCATCCAAAGACAGAAAGGTTTGATTTGTCAATTTCGATTCAAATTTATTAATAATGATATGACAAATAATTTTAACAACCAACACCCCTAGACAGCTCTAGATGCAATGCATGACTCATGTGTGAACCTGAACATTAAGCCCATATGACGAATGTGATTGCTCCCCCTTAATGTGTGCATGAATGCAAGATGTTCGGTGACAATCCGATCCCATATGCAGCCTTTTAAGTAAATGACTCATAGTACCAGGCGAGAGCTTAGATCCGAAGATCACCTCACGCGTAGTGATAGTTTTCAGACAGGCTTAACCTGCCCTTCCACATGTCACCATTTGATATACTATGTAATCATGGATGATGAAGGCAGGGAATTGCAATGCATTATGGCATGAATACACAATGTTCAACTTATGCATGACAGAGTATGAAAGTGTATGCAAACTCAATATGTGTAGTGAAAACATGATCTGAAGAATCTTCAAGCTCTCCTACCACAAGATGTTATATGACAAGTGATATATGCACGAGTATGCAAACAACAATGAATGGAATGCATGTACGGACATGTGCATTATCACAAGACTATTCAGCACAATATGAATAAAGCCATGACACCATTACTGAAGAGAGTGAGAGGGATATCACCTGAGTTTCCAAATTCCATTTTTGATTTTCTGTTTTAGCCTTTCTTGAGTCACTTGACTCGTGTGCCTTACCTTTTTGGCGAAAATAAATTTCACGCTTTACATTCCCAAGGCACACCTGCAAAATAGATTTCTCATTTGGCCTTCTTAGGTACCCAAATCTTTTTGGGTCCTTGTGGGTTAGCAGCAACATGGGCATGTGGTTTCCAACTTTTGACAACATTCAAATCATCATTTTTCTTTAGAAAATAATTATGCTTAACATTCCCAGATTTGCCAAAGTGATGGTAGAAGTCACGTGGCATCATATTCTTCCTTCTCATGGGTTCTACTGATTTGTGTGTGTGAGCATGATGTGTTGAGTGGGAGTTCTTTCTCTTCAACAAGAACCAGCACTGTGAAGTCGCATGACCCCATTTACCACAATAATTACAATGCACGGAAAGTTTTGTGGTGGATGCTTTCTTTTCATTTTTCAAAGCAGCTTGGTTCCTACATGCTCTCAAGTCATCATTTTTCATAATGAAGCAATCATGCATGGCATGTCCAGATTTACCACAGTAAAAGCATGAGAGTTTCTTTCTAATTGGTTGTGTGTGTGTAGAAGAGGTATGTTCAACATGCATGGAGGTGCTAGCAGCATTTTTAGATTTTTGATGCAAATTGATTTTCATTGTGGAGACGTGTGTGTGCAACATGATTTTTCTTTTCCAGATTTTCATTTGATCTTTTTATTGTCTGTGAAGAAGATTGATTTGGGGACCCATTTGATGTGCTGGCTATGTTTGAATTGTGCGCAAAAGATGTATAAACTTTATTTTCAAACTTTTTTGTTCACAGGATTAAAGCCCAGCCATTCCCTTTGAAAATTCACTTTCGTCCCCAATAATTTGTCCAAATTTTCTTGACCATTCACAAATCTAGACATTGAAACATTCAAGTCAAGAATTTCAGATTGAAGAGATGCAATGTGCAATTCATAGGAAACCATCTTATTTTCATAGGAGTTGACTTGTTCATGTAGAGTAGCATTGATGGTTTTATGACTTTCAATTTCTTGCAACAAAGCATGCACTTTTTCAGATTCATCATTATTCACAAATTTTCCTTTTTCAAGAGCAAGCAATCTTTCAGAAATGGTTCTATTCAATTCCTTCAGTTTCTCATTTTCCATTTCAAGATTTTTATCATGAGCAAAATCATTTTGACCATTGCTCATAAGACTAACTCTCTCTCTCAGCTCTTTATTTTCATTTCTCAAGGAAGAAATTTGATCTTTGTGAATTTCAATGTCGAACACATGACCATCAATCAATTCTTTCAAGTGTGAGCATTCTTTACATGGAGAATCACATTTATTTTGTCCAACATTCTTTTTCAATTTTTTATTTTCAGACTTAACCCTCTCATATTTATCAGCAAGCTCATCATATGCAATCAATAACTCCTCATAGCTAAATTCATCTTCATTATCAGAATCAGAATTTACCTTTGAGCTTGATTCAACTTGTTGATCACTCCCTTGATCACTCGTGCCTGCCACAAGACATTGGTCTTCATGCTCTTCCTGGACTTTGGTTAAGCCAACCAAGATATCCTTCACGGATCTGCAATGGGAGACAAAAGGGAAATGATTAGAATCAACTGCAGCAATAAGTAATTTTAGAACCAAACATTTTGATCATGTTTTAGCTTAGAATCTGTGGTCCAGACAGATTTGTCTTTAGGCAACTCATAAGGACCATGTGAGATAAGCTTCCATAGCTTAGGATCATATGAGTTGACTAGACTACACATCCTTCCTAACCACAAATCAAAATTACAACCATCAAACACGGGTGGAGAATTCAAAGTGTACATAATGGTAGTCATTGATCTGGATCACTCTAGATCGTTAGATCTATGAAATTAGAGCCTTGGCTCTGATACCAATTGAAGTCCGCGATCAATGACACCCAAGAGGGGGGTGAATTGGGTGTTTACCAATTTTACGAAAACTTTTGGCCTTTTCAAAATATGTGATACAATGTTAATCAAGAGGTTCAAAACTGTTTGTTCACAAATTGGATTTATCAAACTGAATTGGATGATGATATAGATTATGCAAGATATACGAGGATAAATCCAGAATCACAATTATACTAACACTCATGTAGAATGGAGGTAAAGAAAAGGACCAAACCACATAATACAAAACACAATGCACAGCGGTTTTTAAGGTGGTTCGGATGCAACGACGGTAATCCTACGTCCACCCCTCACCAAACTCGGTGAGGCTTCACTCGGGGATAAATCCCCAAACGGAGATGATGCTCCAAACACACACGCAGGACGGCACCTGCCCACACACACGGGGACGCGCCCCAATACACACACACACACACACACGGAGATGAGGTCTCCAACACGATCCAACAAACGGATCAACAAGACACACACACGCTGCGACAAGTGCAGCAAACCACACACTAAAACAACTATCTAAGTAGATCCACACACACACGTAGATCTAGGAAGATCTACATACACACGAATGGAACACAATGACCACACACGACCACGGATCCCAACGATCCACACATACACGAATGTTTCCAGATTGTGAAGAACACAAATATAAAGCCCAAAACATAACAACAATGAGGCACAGTTTAGAAACTCCTGATTTGGCTTCCCTTGAGTGTATGATATAGAGCTTGGAACGATGCTTCCTGCTTCACTTGAATGACTTCAGATTAAGCTTGAATGGGCTTGGAGTGGATGTAGAGTTGCTGCACGGAGTACTGTTCATGGCTACAGTACTCTTCCTTCTTCACTTGGATAACCTCCCTTTGATCTCTTCTTGAAACTCTTGCTTGCTTCTTGATAGCCTCCCCCTTGATCTCTCTTTGTTGGTTGCTTGATTCTTCACTTCATAGATGCTTGTTGGCTTGAGAAGTACCTTGAATGGCTTGTAGATGGATGAATAACTTGTGCACGAGGTACTATTCACGGAGCTACGTACCTCTTCTTCCTCCTTGGACAGCCTCCCCTTAGATCTCCCTTGAAGCCCTCTTGGTTGGTTAGGGTTATGGCTTCAATGAGATGTTTTATATCTCTTAAATGGTCCACAGACAAGCCCCAGACCAGATCCAAAATCATGGTGGATTGGGTGTCTTTAGGATTAAACAAATGGGGAAAGACCACTCCTCGAGCTTGAAACAAAAGTCAACAAAAGGGGGCCTCGGGGCTGACGGTCGACCGGTGGAGGGCTGCGGTCGATCGGAATTTTACAGGTTTCACTCCGTTGCTTGCTGGGAAAAATGGTTGACCGCCCCTGTCTGGGTGGTCCACCGCTGCTGGCGGTCGACCGGTCCTAGACCGGCGGTCGACCGCTGGCAGGGGAAGCCCCAGGTTTCTCCCGTTCAGCCCTTTAAAGCCTTGAGCAGCTCATTCACGTTTGTGGCATCAACCCCTTCAACCTTGAGGATTTGTACTGAGTATATGGACCTGCAAACACATGGATAATTGATTATAACTATAGCTCAAACATCCATATGATAAATGCATAAACTCCATGCAAACCATTGATTATGAAATCAGAATTTGTTCCGGGGGCTCCACCCCCGGAAACCCCCGCAAGGGGCGCTGCCCCCTTGACCCCCGCGACCTGACCGCGCAGGTCGATCCGCGGGCAGGGCGCACGATGGCCAGAAAGGTTTCATGTTGAATGTGCATGAATGAGGTGTATACATAAGATACACAAGGTGAGATTGATGCTAAGCATGAGATACACAAGGTAAGAGTCTCACCAATGGTTCTTGATAGTAAATGACATGTACCACCTGTTTTGGATTGTAGAGGAGCAGGGTGCTTATCCACAAGTTTAGCTCACTAGGTGACTGCCATGTGTTTGATCCTGCAAGCAAGATAGTTAAGGTTAATACCATGCTTGTTCACATTAAAGAGGTTATGAAACCTCTTGTCTCTTGTAAAAATAATTCAATTAAGCATGAATCAAGACCATATACCATTGCCATTTGCCATCTCAAACATATTTAAACATGAATGTGCAATCAACCATAAGTTTAGTTATCATCACTCAATCACACATTAAGTTTAGTTATCATCAAAATCATAACGCCAACAATCATCAAAACCATAACTCAACAAATTATTCATGTGAATATTTAATGGCATTTCAGTTAGCTATCTTTAATTTATTCATATACTTGTGCAACTTTATTTCCTGTCATTTCTTTATGCCATTACATGATTAATTACTTTTGTATGTTTAGTTGCGAGGTAGGGATCCACGTGAACCCTACTGAGTCTTTGTTGTGAGACTCACCCTTCCTTTTCAGGTGAGTCGGAGCAACAGTCCGCAGGTTTTCCTCGCGCTTTTGGCGGAAGTCTTCGACGCCAGCTGTGGTCGGTCATTTTGTCTGTCTTTTGGTTTCTTTTGGCCGGGGTATGCCCCGTGTAGTTGTTTATTTTGACTCTTGTGCACTGTAGGACTTGTGATGTATGGATCTGGACTAATTTGTATAATCATATCACTCTGTTATTTTGAATTGCTTCCATTTAAAATTGCCATTTTATAATTATGCGTGTAATTCCAATTCATTATGCACCTACTCAACCAATCCTCCTAACCCTTACGGGGCCTCATCAGCCTCTTGGGTGGCTTCTCCGAGCTCTTGGTATCGGTTTACCAGTATCCGGATCACCGGGTCATTACAGTTGGTATCAGAGCAGTGTTGGGGTGATGTATAAGGAATTGAAATTGCAATAGTCTAGAACAAGTCCATGTGTACCACAATTGCTGGCTTAGGTTGTTTTTCGTGATTACTTATGATTTCCTTGTTGTGTGTTTTCTTTTAAGCTTAGATTGCAATGCCGCCTAGAAGGAGAGGTCGAGGTCGTGTCCAAGTTAATGTGCCTCGAGATGTTCTAGGGGAAGAGAGCGGTACTTCGCCTCCTCCAGCGAATGTTCGAGAGCAAGGCCGTGTTGACCCTGCTATTGGTGAAGACTTAGTGCCTCAAGGTGGTTGTGGTCGAGTTTTGAAGGAGTTTCTTCTTTCCACCCACTGACATATGAAGGACATGCTGATCCAGATGCGGCGAGGGTTTGGCTGGACGCGACGGAGCGTGTATTCTGTTCGATGGAGTGAACTGAAGATGAGAAGGTGATGTTAGCTATGTTCCAGTTGCAGGGGTAGCACTCTCGTGGTGGACCACGAAGTGGGAGGTGATCTTCAAGTCCCTTCCTCTTCGACTGATCCCATGGAAGGAGTTCGTGACTTCCTTTGAGAGTACTTATAGTCCGGCCTATCTCAGAATGGACAAGATGCACCAGTTTATGGAGTTGGTTCAGGGCGAGATGATGGTGTTGCAATATCGGAATAAATTCATGGAATTGGGTCGGTATGCTCCTCATATTCTTGATGATGAAGGGCTGAAGACTGAGTAATTCTTGCGTGGTTTGAAGCCGGAGCTGAGGCAGCCTTTAATTGCAACCAGAGTGATAGAATTAGATGTGGCATATCAGGCAGCAGCAGCTTTATAACTTGATATGGTAAGATCTCGAGGGTGAACCCAAGTAGAGCCAGTGCAGCACAGTGTACAGCAGCAGTAGGCTACCAGTTTACCAAGTGTTATGGGGTACTATATTCTGCTCCTTCTGCTAGTGGTACTGCCTCCAAATCTAAATTCAGGAAGATGTTCAGAAAATCCAAGAAGCAGTACGGCCATCAAGCTTCCTCTGGTACTGTGCAACAAGCAGCACCTACTTCTTTTCAGCGACCATGTCCGAGGTGTGGCGCTCATCATCTGGGATGACCATGCTCGATGCCCGTGGTGTGTTTCAGGTGCGATCAGGTAGGACATGTGGTTCGTGACTGTACAATGAGGCCGAAGCAGCCTGTTACTTTCTCACAGCCACAGCAGTTCAGACCTCCACCTCCACCACTATCACAGTCATAGCAATATTCACAGGCGTCTGTATCGTCGTCGCAGCAGTCAACGGCTGGCGAAAGAAACAAAAAGGGAGAGTCACGCATATGACTCGTTCTGAAGCAGTGGCGTCTCATCTAGTGGAAGGTACCATTATGATTTATGGTCATGCAGCTCGTGTTTTATTTGACTCGGGTGCTTCTCATTCATTTATTTCTGAAGATTTTGTTGCCTGTATTGAGGAGCCGACATCTGAGATGTCTTGTGAGTTACTAGTTGAATTGCCTTCTGGGGAGTTCATGTTTACGCCTTTCTGTCTTGATGAGACTCCTATAGTGATTGGGAATCAGCAGTTGCCAACTAGGCTGTATGCGTTGAAGCTGGTAGATTATGATGGTATTCTGGGCATGGATTGGTTAGAAAATTATGGAGCCGTGGTTGATTGTAAATCGAAGAAAGTTTATTTTCAGCCATCTGGGAAAGCGGCATTCTATTTTCAAGGTATTCGATCTCATTCTTCTCGCTTGCTTATTTCTGCTATTCGAGCATGTAGATTACTTAATGCAGGTTGTTAGGGATTCTTTACTTCCGTGGTTGCTGTCGAGGCACACAGCAGAAGATAAATGATGTTCCTGTGGTTTGTGAATTTTCTGATGAGTTGTCAGGCTTACCCCCACAGCGAGAGATTGAGATGGTGATTGAACTAATTTCAGGTACGGCACCTTTAGCAAAGGCACCTTACCGTATGGCTCTTGCAGAATTGAAAGAATTGAGAGCACAGTTGTCAGAATTGCTGGAAAAAGGCTATATCCGTCCTAGCTTTTCTCCATGGGGTGGTCCTGTATTGTTTGTGAAGAAGAAAGATGGAATCCTGAGGCTATGTATTGATTATAGGCAATTAAATCAGGTGACTGTCAAGAATAAATATCCTTTGCCTAGGATCAATGATTTATTTGACCAACTTCAGTTGGTAAGTATCTTTTCACGGATTGATCTTTGATTAGGTTATTACCAATTGAGGATTCAGGAATCTAATGTGGAGAAGACTGCCTTTAGCACGAGGTATGGTCATTAGGATTTTTGGTTATGCCATTTAGGCTAACCAATGCTCCAGCAGCATTTATGGACTTAATGCATCGCGTGTTTTGTCCATATTTGGATCCGTTTGTGGTGATCTTCGTTGATGATATTTTGGTCTATTCTGCCTCTGAGGAAGAACATGTTCAGGATCTTCGAGTAGTATTACAGACTCTGTGAGATCACGAGCTCTATGCTAAATTTAGCAAATGTGAGTTTTGACTTTGGGAAGTTCATTTTCTAGGCCACGTGATTTCTGGCAATGGAGTTGCAGTTGATCCTATTAAGATTGAAGTTGTTCTACAATGGCAGAGCCCTAAGACTATAACAGAGATCAAAAGTTTTCTGGGTCTTGCTGGTTATTACAGGAGATTTATTCAAGATTTTGCACGGATTGCCGCGCCAATGATCAGGTTGACTCGTAAAGATGTGCCACTTGTATGGTCGGATAAGTGTGAACAGAGCTTTAGGCTGCTCACCACTTCTCCAGTGCTTGTTTTGCCTTCTGGCTCGGGTGGCTTTGTTGTGTGTATGGATGCTTCTCGGGTAGGTTTGGGTGCAGTGCTTATACAACATGGTAAGGTTGTGGCATATGCGTCCCGGCAATTAAAGCAACAGGAAGAAAATTATCCTACTCATGATTTAGAGTTGGCAGCGGTGATTTTTGCATTAAAAATATGGCGACACTACTTGTATGGTGAGAAGCTTGAGATCTTCACGGATCATCAAAGTTTAAAATATGTGTTTTCTCAGAAGGATTTGAATCTTCATCAGTGCAGGTGGATGGAGTATATGAAAGATTATGATTTTACTCTGTCTTATCAACCTGGAAAGATGAATGTAGTGGCTGATGCACTGAGCAGGAAAGTGCAGGTTAGTCATTTAATGATTCATGAATGGAAGTTATGGGAATAGTTTCCTTGTGAGACATTCAAATTGCAAATTCCCTGTGATCCGATGGTAGCCGTGTTTGCTAGTCTAGTGATGACTCCAGCTATTTACCAGCAGATCAGGGAGGCACAACAGGCAGATTCTGAGTTGTCTCGTATTGTGTTAATGCCAGATGTGGAGTTTGGTGATGATTCTGTGGTTAGATTCAGAGGGAGGCTTTATGTTCCAGCTGATGAATCATTGAGGAAAGTTATCTTGTGTGAAGCGCATGGATCTCGCTATGCTATTCATCCCGACATCAGGAAGATGTATCATAATGTGAAAAGGTAATTCTGGTGGCCAGGTATGAAGAAAGATGTAGCTGATTTTGTGTCTAAGTGTTTGACATGTCAACAGGTTAAAGTCGAGCATCAAAAGTCTGGAGGAATGCTTCAGCCCTTGGAGATTCCGATGTGAAAATGGGATCACATCACTATTGATTTTATTGTGGGTTTGCCTCACACTTCTCAAGGCTATGATGGTATTTGGCTGCTAGTTGACCATCTGACTAAGACAGCGAGAATGTTACCGATCAAGGTGACGTGGAATGTTCAGAAGTTGGCGGAGCTATATGTTGAAAAGATTATGCCGTTGCATGGAATTCCAACATCTATTGTGTCAGATCGTGACCCACATTTTACTTCTGGCTTCTGGCAGAGCTTTCAAAAGGTGTTGGGTATGGAATTGGTATTCAGTTCAGCGTATCATCCTCAATCTGATGGTCAGTCCGAGAGGACGATTCAGACATTAGAAGATATGTTGCGATCGTGTTGTTTAGATTGACAGGGTTCATGGAGTCAACACTTGCCATTGGTGGAATTCTCATATAATAACAGTTATCATTCTAGTATTGATATGGCTCCGTATGAAGCTTTATATGGACGTCCTTTTTGAACACCGTTGGACTGGTTTGAGACTAGTGACCAACTGTTGATAGGACCAGATATGATTCAGTAGTGTATTGATGTGGTGTGCCTGATCAGATAGAAAATGTTGACAGCTCAAAGTCGACAGAAAAGTTATGCAGATCGGCGTAGAAGATCATTACAGTTTGAGCCTGGAGATTATGTTTTTGTGAAAATATCTCCGATGAAAGGTGTGATGAGGTTTGGGAAGCGTGGAAAGCTTAGTCTTCGGTATATTGGTCTGTTTCCTATTCTGGAACGTGTGGGCCAAGTGGCTTATCGACTTCAATTGCCATCGACGATGCAAGCGATCCACGATGTGTTTCATGTTTCTCAGCTAAGAAAATATATTTCTGATACATCTCACGTGTTAGATGATTCACTGTGGCCTGAGGTGACAGCAGATTTATCCACGCCAGAGTTTCCAATACGGATTGATGATCATCGTGAACAACGATTGAGGAATAAGGTAATCCTCTGGTCAAGGTAGTATGGCAGCGTCATTCGGGTAATGAAGCTACTTGGGAACGTGAGGATGAAATGCGTCAGGAGTTTCCGTTTTTATTTGTATGAGGTATATTTTCTTTCAGTTCTCTCCTTGCGCTTCCTTTTAAATTTCGAGGCCGAAATTTCTATTAGGAGGGAGGGACTGTAAGATCCGATAGTTAATGGATTCTTAGCGGATCCTTATCGATATTGAAGTGTGGAAAGAATTGCGAATTTAGACTATTTTATTGGGCTTAATGGGCCTAGTTTAATGGACTTAATCAATTTGTATAAGTTTTTAGAACTCAGATAAGGCATATATGCAATATCGCTTAATTTAAAGCCTTTTTGTAATTTAAGATTTTTCACAAAAAAAATAATGTATTAAATGTTTTTTTTGAGAACCCACGGTTCTCTCTCTCCCCTCACCCTCTCTTTCTCTCCCGCGTGCGACCCCCCTCTCTCCTCTTGCTCTTTGGTGGTGTGCTCACCCCGGGGCACTGTAGGACATGCAGGAGGTGGCATTGGCAAGCTCAGGACGTGGGAAGAGCGGTGGCGTCGTCGTGAAGGCGGGTCGTGGAGTGTGGAGGCGAGAAACCGCGTGGTGAGGCGCGGCGTCCCTCGTGTTGAACTGGCGTGGAACGGCGCTTTCGGCTTGAAACAAGTAGGGGGATGGCTTCTTTACCTCGTTTGGATTGTTTCCCCACCCCCTGGTGTGTAAATAGCCCGCCTACAAGCATGAACATTATCGTTTATGTCTTAATAGCATGAATATTATACTTTATGTTTTCGATCCATCCATGGCCATTGTTTTATGTTTTCAGGCATATGATTGCTGTGGATTGGATGTGGGAAGGCAGGGAACAGGTTAAACAATATTTTCCCATCGATTTGAGTCAATTGGGAGGGGTTCCAAACGGAATTCCCGCGGTTTTGGTGCTTTGGACGACTAGCGGTCATTCCAGAGATCGCTATTAACACGGTATGAGGCGGCGGACGTTAGCGGTCGCCCCCTGATCGTTTACCATCATTGGCGGTCTTCAGACCGACCGTTTTATGTCATTAGTGGCCCAGCAAACAACTGCTAAGACCCTTTGACCAAGTAAGGCGGTGGACGCCTGGCGGTCTTTGACCCGATCATTTTCGGTCCTTTCGCGGTCAATTGTACGACCGCTTATGATCAGTTTTTCTCCCGATTAAAATATATGCAATATACATGCCCTGGCGGTCATTAGGATGACTGTTTAGGACAGGTGGCGGTCAATCGTATGACCGTTTACCAACCCCTCGCGGTCCTACATTAGACCGTTTCTTCCTGCAGCATATGAATTTTATCCTGTTCTTTTAATTATGCATTCTATACTGCATAGTCGCCATGTTTAAATATTCATATAAACTATGGCATGTTTTTAGATACCAATAAAATTATTTTCTCTTCCCTTGCTTGGCAGTAGCGTCCTACTGGGGGCAAACTGGCTAGAGGCCTGGCTCAAGGCATTGAGCCTATGTGTGCACACGTGGTCAGGGGCTTAGACTGACACTGACGAGTGTGACCCTGACTAGTACTTGATCTCGGTTACTGTTACGTGTCTCGCTTGCCGCGATCCAGGCTTGTGTAGATACTTGAGACGCAGTATAAGTCGTCAGTGGATGCGCCTGGTCTTCTTTCTAGTGGTCCTCTCTCTCCTGTCACTTGGAATGGTTGAATTATTATTCTATTGGTAGATTTCGAATCTCGAGTTTAATTATTCATGTGAATATTTAATGGCATTTCAGTTAGCTATCTTTAATTTATTCATATACTTGTGCAACTTTATTTCCTGACATTTCTTTATGCCATTACATGATTAATTACTTTTGTATGTTTAGTTGCGAGGTAGGGATCCACGCGAACCCTACTGAGTCTTTGTTGTGAGACTCACCCTTCCTTTTCAAGTGAGCCAGAGCAACAGTCCGCAGGTTTTCCTCGCGCTTTTGGCGGGAAGTCTTAGTTTGCCTCTGAAGTCTTAGACGCCTCCTTCACAGGAACGGGCACAAGCAGGACGGCCGTAGGCTCCTGGGTCGGCAACAGTAGGGGAGGAACTTCAGGCGGGGGAGGAGCCCGACTTTAGACCGGAGAGGGTGCCCTCCTCCTCTTCCTCTGGTGACGCTAGCTATCTAGCACTGCTAGCTCATCCAGGTTCACCTGGATACACCCACCATCAGGCATGGTGGATTCTACTTCGGTGACGCTCGCAACTTCCTCGGATATGCCCCTCCAAGCACTTGACCCGCCACTGACTGCGGGTGCCGCAGTCGGACCCTCTGCTGGAGAGCCGCATGGGGCGAATATGGCAAGCGCCCCAACGGTAAGGCGATGGCCTCCTGGGGAGCAGAGACGGTCACCTGGTCGGAGCCCGGCTTAATATGGTCAATAGGGTTAGGCGTGAGTCGCGGCAGCTCTACTATCTCGTGCCGCAATTCAAACGACCCCCACGCCCCTATCAGACAACACTAAAGGGGTTAGTTCAAGCAAGCAGATAACAAGGCTCGGCAAGTGGAACAACGAAGGCATTACCCTGGGGTAATGGGGGGTTTAACCCTAGCTCCCGGAGTACCGTCGGGGTTAGCATGACGTCGGCATTTGGAGGCGGATGACGAAAGAGGGACGTAATTGCCCTCAACTTTCCCGCATTAGCGGTAGGCTGTCTGTCCGCCCTAAGAGGATGGAAAACCCGAACGAAGCTCCAGTCGCTCGGATGCTCACAGTCCCTGACCTTTGTAATAAAGACAAAGCGCTCGGACTAGCGCTTGATATTGGACACCGCGGAAGCGACTTGGACTAGGACGCGGTCCTTCCTAGCCCGGAAGTAAAAAGAAGATAGATCGGCAGGACAACACTTGTAACGACCCGGGATCCGAGTACCGGAAAGGAACCAACGCGTCTCGAATCTCGGCCCGCCACCCACGAGCCCGAAAACTTGGAAGGGTTAAAAGGATGGTGTGGGAATACAAGAGAAGCTGAAATAACTGCAGAGATAGCACAATTAATCTAAAATAAAATACACATAATAAAATAAATAACCAAACTGCTGCAAGGTCCAGTGTATCTCATGTCCAAAATAAGTATAGTCAACAGAAAAGTACAAGTACACGGGACATACCCCGGCTCTGGTAAACTGGCAACTAACCTTGGCTAGAGGAACCACACTGAAACTCCACTGTGCCTCTCGACGACCCCGCCTCACCTGAAAAGTAGGGGTGAGCCTCATTTCATTGGCCCAGTAGGGATCCCTCGGACCCCCACCGCACAACGAGGAAAACGAGACAACCGGCACAAACAAATGCAGAAAGTAACACTATCTAGCAGGAGTACGGTAGAAGCAGCAAGCAATAATAAATAAACGGAAAAGCTCCCTACAACTAACCGTACCAAGCCAACCGACCTCAAACCGGCGGAAAAATGAGTCCGTACCTCCTCGGAGACAGGAGCACCACCCACTAAAAGAATAGTCGATGCGTCCCCTGACATCTTACTGTCACACCTCGTACTCTATACCGTCGAGGTATTGTCCACTTTGGCCTACCGGCCTTACGATTTTGTCCCTTTCCAACAATGAATCGGCTCCAGAATGGGGGACTTCTGGGGAGGTCACCCATCCCAGTACTACTCTCCATTAAGCATGTTTAACTTCAGAGTTCTTTCCAAGAACTGAGCCGATACTTAAAAGGCGCCTTGGTGATATAGAGTACAACTTAGCTATATTTGAGGGTGTTACAAATCTACCCCTCTTATATAGACGACGTCATCGTCGCTGGACACATATAGCACGCAATCAAAACCCCAAGACAGGTAGGACTCTAGAGCTGGCCCCTATATGCTCAAGAGGTGACTCCAACTATATAGCGCTTTGTCCCATTGCGGGGTGTAAGAGGTGGCTCCCATAGCGTAGCACTTTCCCTACATGGCACTTAGTTCCCACACTTCTGGCTGGGGTATAGCTCTGATACCACTCTCTGTGGCGCCCCCTTCCCGCGATCCCGTATCGTGTCCGAAGACGTCACAACAGATAGACAGAGTGTTGTGGGCAGAGATATTTGCAAGGCGCTAAAACCAAACCATCATATATTCCAAAAACATAACCATACCATTTCCTTAAGATAAACACTCATAATTTACATCTTATACAGAGTACTACATATCTCTACTCAAAAGTCATATTTACATTCATTATTCAAAAGAAAAGTAAATCTACTTATTATAGATTGCGTAAATCCAAACTACGCCCGGGATCACCCTCCGACTTACTGCTCGTCGGAGTAAAAGTGCACGCTCGTCAATTTCCTGAAAAAATTAGGTAACAAAAATGAGTCCAAAGACTCAGTAGACATTAAAACCAATCACATGCTTATCATATACTACATGTGCAAATCCATGATATATATATAAAGCTAATCACATTTCATTGCGTTGTACATATACTATGAATGCGAATGAAATATAATAGAACAGAATAATCTTTCATATTTATAAGAAACTGCATATAATAAATCTTATCTGACTTATAAATGACATGGTACATATCTTAGCTAAATCAGATTTTATACAGATAAACTTATTTTCAGAACATATCAGAGGCATATATCAAATCTGAACTTCATATTAAGCCATGCCTATTTACAGAATTACATAATGTATTAGTTAGTTGTCATATATTGGATAAGCACATATTGGACAGGCATCCCGTCACTATATGCAGTAGTAAACATATACCTAAGCATCATACGTTGACTTAAAGATAAATTGTCTAAACGCTGGAGCCTATCGGCCTAGATCAACTGCAGAGGATCGGGAGTTATATACTCCATAATTCCCCAGATAATTTTCTTACTCTGAGTTCCAGATTTTTCAGAAGTCTGTTTGTCCTCAGAAATGGGCCTAATCCCATAGCGGAAGCTAACTACGGTTTGTTGTCCCACACCTCCTTAAAGTGACACAGTCCATATGCTTAATCAAATTTTTTTTATTCTTATTGCATAGTCATCTCAATACTTAAAACTTGTCATTGAAATTTCTAAAATAACTAAATCATATTTTAATATCATGAATTAGATTTTAATCATAGGATAGTGAGTCGAATTTATTAACTAAATAAATTACTATTATATAAAATTCGAAGAGATTAGAGAGAGAGTAGAGAGAGAAAGTAGAGAGAGTAGAGAGAAAGTAATATTTTTACAGAATGGTAATTAATAAATAACCGATTCTAAACATAGATCATCGGGTTCAATAAATCACTGACTTAAGCATGAACAATTATATTTCAAATAAAATAAAATCTAAGAAATATGAATGTCAAATAACATGCACTTAGTTTATCATGTGTCTACATTTAGGGTGGATTCTGCTCCAAATTAACTTTAGTGTCTCACCCGCGAGGACGAATTCCTACGTAGAGAAGGGTGAAATGGTCCAAATAAACTCCAATCCTCCGTCCAAGCTTTTGTCAAATATTATCTTATTCCGACGCCGTATTTTCTTCTCAGTTTATTTATAAGAGAATGAGAGTGTGAAGAGAGATGAAAGAGTAGAGAGAGAAAGTAGAGAGAGAGTAGAGAGAGTAGAGAGAGAAAGAGAGAGAAATTAGAGAGTAAAAGTAGAGAGAGAAATTAGAGAGAGAAATGAGAGAGAGAGTAGAGAGAAAAAATAGAGAGAGAAAGTAGAGAGAGATTATAGAGAAGATTAGGGAGAGAGAGATGAAAAGAAGAATAAATGAAAATAAAAAGAGAGAGAGAGATGAGAGAGAGAGAGAGAGAATGAGAGAGGGAGATGAGAGGATGAAGAGAGGTGAGGGGGTGAGAAAGATGTGTGGGACGTGGGAGAGAAAGAAGGAGAGGGGGGATATATAGGGGGTGGGCCGGTGGGGAGGAGAAGAGATAAGAAGGGAGAGTGAGGATAAGGAGATAAGGTTGAGTGGGAGGGTGAGACACGTGGGGGGGGAGGGGAAGAAGATATTTTGTGGGTTTTTGATTTTTCTTTTTTTTAATCCTCTAACGTGTGAAGAAAGAGGGAGATAAGAGAGGGGAGGGGTTTTGTACAAAAATCTTTGAAAATTTCACAATAACAGGGTTTCAAACAATTAATTCATTCTATCTTAATTTTGACCAATCAAATGTTAAAATTTAAAAATATGTCCAACATGAAACTTGTAGATTTTTAGATTCTCATTCCAACGGGCCTAATATTTATCCCATTCTGATATTCCTATGAAAAGTTATATATTATTAAAGTGAGATATCTATTTAATTTACTTAATAAAGTTCGTTAAACTATACCGTTCAAGGTATTGGACTTTAATTAAGATAACATAAAATTTATATGGACTCTAAATATAAACTATTTAATTATTTTTAGATTTCGGACGGATTGAGATGTTACACTTACACCACGGATTGAGATATTTTTATGTCCAAAATAAGTACAGTCAACAGAAAGAAAAGTACAAGTACACGGGGCATACCCCGGCACTAGCAAACTGGCGACTAACCCTGGCTAGAGGAACCACACTGAAACTCCACCGCGCCTCTCGACGACCCCGCCTCACCTGAAAAGCAGGGTGAGCCTCATTTCATTGGCCCATTAGGGATCCCTCGGACCCCCACTACACAACGAGGAAAACTAGACAACCGGCGCAAACAACTGCGGAAAGTAACACTATCTAGCAGGAGTACGGTAGAAGCAGCAAGCAATAATAAATAAACGGAAAAGCTCCCTACAACTAACCGTACCAAGTCAAGCCGACCTCAAACCCGCAGAAAAATGAGTTCGTACTTGCCCGGAGACAGGAGCACCACCCACTAGAAGAACAGCCAGATGCGTCCCCTAACGTCTTACACCGCGCCTCAAGTGTCTCCCTACAACGCCCCAGGCGGAGACTGAGACACACAACAGTAACCAGGGGAACTACAGAACAAGGATTAGCTCGGGTCGCGCTCGTCAGCGCGGGTCCTCTGCCCCCAACTACGCGTGCACACACAGACAACTGCTCTAGGTCGGGTCCTCTAGCCGATTTTTCCCCCAACCGGACTCGAGCTGCAAAGGCAAGGGGACCTACGGAACCAGCTTAAAAACCGTCTCTCTCGGGTAAGCCGCTCCACCACAATCCCGGGTGGGTCAACACACGTGTGCCGTAGGAAGACTACGACTAGTGGACATGTCACCTAGAGGTAAGACTCAACTCACGGAAATCATCGCTCGAAAGGAAACCGAGTGGCGGTCCTCAAAGGACTGCCTCTCAGGCTTACGATCCTCTCTTGGACCGCAAGGGGCCTAGCGGTCCTCCTGGACTGCGAGGAGAAGCCAAGCGGTCCCTCTGCTGGACTGCAAGGAGAGGGTCACGATGGGCCAGACGGTCTAATCGCCAGCCCGCCAGCCCCAACCTAGCGGTCCTCCTTTGACCACGAGGCAGCCCTAAACGGTCCTCACCATGACCGCCAGGATGTACGTGACCTCCAACGGTCGGAATCACGCGCCCCGAGGGTGCTCGGTCAAACGGCGAAAATGGTCGCATGACGACCGCTAGCCCAAGGGTAGCGATCTAATCGCGTGACCGCCACCATGACACTAGCGGTCCCCGGGAGGACCGCATGGGCCTACCGATATTCGAAACTGCCTAGCGGTCTCCCTGAGACTGCGAAAGGGAGCCTAGCAGTCTCTGGAACAACCGCTAGGTCGTTCCCGAGCGCGAAACCGGCGGAAAACCCCAAAAATTTGGTCCACGCCTCGATCATCACTCGATGATGGGAAACAAAGGGGAATCCTTCCCAACCAACCTAGCATGCATCTACGCCCTTAGATCGGTCAAAAACACCGTAAAATGGGAGATCTGGCGCTCAACCCAAAATCATGGAATTTTACCCTCCCGGCTCAAAAACATCCCTCTCGGCCTCGCCTCGGCCTACAAATCACGGGGAAAGCAATAAAGAGGGTAAGGATCCATCCCCCTACCTCAAAGAAGGCCGAAATCCTCCAGATCACCGCCGATCACAAATCTTGGTCGCAAAAGAACACCTCTCCCACAGCGTGAAAAGGGCACCGCCGCGTTCCTCTCGCCGCCGCCGTCGTCACCATGCCACCGCCGAAGCCCGCCGTCCGTCGCCAGAGGAGGGAGGGGCGCCGGAATGTTCACACGGGAGAGAGGGGGTGCGTTCGTTCACGGGAAGGAGAAATAAGAAGAAGAGGAAAGAAGAAAAGGGGAAAAAGAAAAAGAAAAAGGGGATTTCTATAGAAAATCCGAAAAATGTCAAAAATATGAAAATTAAGAAAAATCATTTTTGTGATCCTCAGAATATGCTCAACACACTGGTACAGTCCCGAAGGAGGAGAATGCAACGGTTCGCCCGCTATGGCGTTCCGCAGGCCCGTCAGGAAATAACACGTATAAACCACAAAACAAGCTCTGGGACCCCCAAAAGTGATCCGAAACTCACGGATCCAGATCCAAAAAATGATCGAAAAACCCAGAACATTACAGCCCTCCCCCCTTAAACAATTTAGTCTTTGAAATTAAGGACGAGGCACAGGGATAGGAGAGAAGACTCACCCGAACAAATAAGGATACAGCTGCCGCATCTCATCCTCACGCTCCCACGACGCCTCACTACCGGAGTGACGCTGCCAGACTACCTTAACCAAAGGGATAACCTTTCTCAGCAGGCGCTGCTCATGCCGATCCTCAATGCGGATAGGGTCCTCTGGAAGGGACTAGTCTGGGGTCACCTAGGGCCAAATGGTGTTCTCTAGAACGTGGGAATCATCGGGCATATACCTCCGTAGCATAGACACATGGAACACATCATGCACGGCAGATAGCTCCGGGGGTAACTGCAATCGATAGGCAACCTCACCAATACGCTCGACAATAAGAAAATGACCAATGTAGCGGGGACTTAGCTTCCCACACCTGCTGAAGCGCATCACACCCTTCATGGGAGAAACCCTCAGGAACACCCGATCTCCGATAGCAAAGCTGAGGGGTTGCCTCCTTCGATCGGCATAGCTCTTCTGTAGGCTCTGTGCTGCCAACATCTTCTGTCGAACCAGATGCACCACCTCAGTACACTGCTGTACCAAATCCGGTCCCGTCGGGACACGCTCTCCTACCTCAAACCAATCAAGCAGAGTCCGACAAGGTCGCCCGTACAACGCCTCGTACGGAGCCATACCAATTCTCAAATGATAGCCATTGTTGTAGGTAAACTCCACTAATAGTAAATGGTGGATCCAACTTCCTTACCACTCTAGGCAACAAGACCTCAACATGTCCTCTAAAGTCTGGATGGTCCTCTCCGATTGACCATCCGACTGCGGATGATATGCCGAGCTAAAAGCCAACTCGGTGCCCATAGCCTTCTGGAAGCTCCTCCAAACTCTTGAAGTGAAGCGTGGATCACGATCAGACACAATGGAGATGGGAACTCCATGCAATGGGACGATCCGCTCCATATATAGACGGGTTAAATTATGCACACTCCAACTAACCTTGATCGGTAATAGCCGGGTCGTCTTCATCAGTCTATCCACCAGTAACTAGATACTATCATGCCCACTGGATGTCCTCGGCAACCCAACCACGAAATCAGTGGTCACATGGTCCCACTTCCACGCGGGAATCTCCAAGGGCTGAAGTTTACCACCCGGTCGCTGGTGCTCAGCTTTCACCTGCTGACAGGTCAAACACCTGGCCACAAACTCCGCAACATCTCTCTTCATCCAAGGCCACCAAAACTGTCTCTTCAGGTTCTGATACATCTTCGCTGATCCGGGGTGCACAGCATACCGGCTCCCATGAGTCTCTCACAACACCGCGCGCCTCATCTTCTCCTCGGTTGGGACGTACAACCTACCTCGAAACCGCACAGCTCCATCCTCAGCAAACTCTACCTCGACCATTGACAGAATACGAGGTAGCTCGGGGTCCGCACGCTGAGTCTCAACCACCTGACGACGAATAGCTGGCGTGACAGTCAAGCTCGCAAGGACAGTCAAACCCTGATCCCGAGGGATCTTGAGCCTAAAAGTCATGGCCGGCACCTACTCCCATAACCTCCACTTCCTTATCAGCATCTGACTGACCACCACCTTCCTACTCAAGGCGTCAGCCACGACATTCATCTTGCCAGTCTGATACGACAGAGTAAAATCATAGTCCTTCATGTACTCCATCCACCTCCTCTGCCTGAGCCTAAGATCCTTCTGGGTGAACACATACCTCAAACTCTGATGGTCAGTAAACATCTCGAACTTCTCACCGTACAGATAGTGCCTCCAGATCGTCAGAGAAAAAATCACCACCGCCAACTCAAGATCATGAGTAGGGTAGTTCTCCTCATGTGACTTCAATTACCGAGATGCATACGCCACAACTCTACCATGCTGCATCAGCACGGTGCCCAAACCTACCTTGGAAGCATCTGTACACACCACGAAATCTCCCGATCCTGAAGGTAACACCAACACCGGAGCGATAGTGAGCAATCTCTTCAGCTTCATGAAACTCCGCTCACACTCCTCCGTCCAGACAAACGGCACCTCCTTCCGTGTAAGCCTGGTCATCAGGGCCGTAATACGAGCAAAATACTGAATGAATCTCCTGTAATAGCCTGCAAGCCCCAAAAAGCTCTGAATCTCCGTGATAGAACTCGGCCTCGGCCACTGCACTACAGCCTCGACCTTGGCCGGGTCCACGGAAACACTATCACCAGAAATCACGTGCCCCAAAAAGTGCACCTCACTCAGCCAAAACTCACACTTGCTAAGCTTGGCATACAGTTGGTGACCTCGCAAGGTCTGCAACACCACCCTCAAATGATGCACATGCTCCTCAACAGACCGCGAATACACAAGGATGTCATTCACGAACACGACCACGAACTTGTCTAGATACGGATGGAACACCCTATGCATCAATTCCATAAACACCGCGGGGCATTGGTGAGCCTAAACGGCATCACCAAGAACTCATAATGCCCATACCTCGAGCGGAACGCAGTCTTCTCAACATCAGACTCTCGAATCCGCAATTGGTAATAACCCAATCTCAAGTCGATCCGTGAAAACACGCGGGCCGACTGAAGTTGATCAAATAAATCATCAATCCGAGGTAACGGATACTTGTTCTTAACAGTCACCTGGTTCAACTAGCAATAGTTGATGCACAGCCTCAAGCTACCATCCTTCTTCTTCACAAATAACACCAGCGCACCCCAAGGGAAAAAGCTAGGATGAATGTACCCCTTGGCCAGCAACTCCTGCAACTGCGCCTTTAGCTCTCTCAACTCAGCCGGTGCTATCCAGTAAGGGGCCTTCGTCATAGGCGCCGTGCCTGGTACCACCTTAATCACGAAATCAATCTCTCGCTGCAGTGGCAACCCTGGCAACTCCTCGGGAAAAACATCAAAAAACACGCACACGATCGGAATATCCTCCACATCCGGACACTGCCGATCAACCAAAACCACAGAAGCGAAAAAACCTTGACAACCTGTGTCAAGCAATCTACGAGCCTTAATGGCCAAAATAAGAAAACGAGAGGAGGAAGATCGGATACCTTGATAGTAGAAAGTGGGTCTGCTAGGATACTGGAAGTAGACCCTCTTCAAACGACAATCCACCACCGCCAGATGAGTCTCGAGCCAATACATGTCTAAAATCACATCAAAGTCCTATAGCGGCAATGCATAAAGCCTGGCCGGTAAGTTCCACCCATCCACCCACACAGGCACCTTCTCAAAGAAATACGGGGTGAGCATGAAATCACTGGTAGGCAACTCCACTGCCAGACACAGGACACCTCAGTAGCCGACTCCTTGGCACTCTGAGCAAAATCCTCCGAAATGAACGAATGGGACGCACCAGAATCAAACAAACTCGGGCTACACAACCCTAAATTGGAATAGTACCATCTACCAACTGCGATGCCTCAGCCTCTACTCTGGTCATGTGAGTAACTCTGCCTCGGGATCTCTGCCTCCCTGTGGTAGCTGACCGAGTCAACTGAGGAAACTGACCCTACTGCTGGTATTGATGCGGCTGTGGTGGTAACTGCTGGGACTAAAACTGCTGATGCTGCTGAAACTCATGCGGCTGACGCAGTCTCTGCGGACCGTCACGCGCCATGTGCCCTGGCTGGTCACACCTGAAAAAAATCACGGGCGACGTGCACTGCCTTCCTGCATGAGAATCACCGCACCGAGGACACCCGCCTCGAGAACCACTCACTGAACTCTGGCGCTGAAACGGAGTAGGCTGTTGAACACTACTCGATGACTGCTGCTTCGACTCCCTGCGATCCTGACGCCTCCTGATAAACCTAGCTTCCTTGAACAACTTCTTGACCTTCGATCCAATGGAAGACGAATCTGTCGCTGACGCCACCGACGGAGATGCCCCCTGAACCACCTACTGAAGGCTGAATGGTACTTTGCTGCTGTATATCCATCGGCTGGCTAAGACCCGTCTGCGACTGACCTGCGCTACCCCGACCTCGAGTCTTCTGCAAATCTCTCTCCAACGCTGTTGCTGCTCTACAAGCCGCATCCAGGTTGGTCAAGCCCGACGCAAGCAAAGGATGTCTCAGCTCTAACCTCAAACCCCCGACAAACTACTCGGTCCGCACCATCTCATCTGCCACAATGTGCAGTTCATAACGGCCCAACTCAATAAACCTGGATCTATACTACATCACGGTCATATCACCCTGGACCAGCTCTAGAAACTCGCGCAACTTTTGTGACTTGAGGAAGAATGGACAAAAAGCACACTTGAAAGTCGGGACAAACTCCTGCCACATGATCTGTCGAAGAGGACGGGACTGAAACACTGCCCCCCCCACTCTGACGTCCACCAAGTCCGGGCTGGCCCCTACAATCGATGTGTAGCCAACACCACTATGACGACCCAAGATCTGGATACCGGGAAGAACCCGATACCATTCGAATCCTGGCCCGCCGCCCACGAGCCGGGAGGGCTCGGAATGGCTAAAAAGAGTGTGGAGGTACAAAGAAATAGGAAATAAAATAGGGTAATTCAACAATTAACAAAAATAAATAAACAACTACTACAACAGAGTCCAGTCTAACAGAAAGTATAGTCTAAAGCAGTAAAACGTACCACATGCCAAGGGAACACTCGGCCCGGTGAGCTGGCAACTGAGAACCTCCGAACAGCACCCTCGAATCTCGAGGAAGAACCGCCACACCTGAAAAGTAGGGATGAGTCTCCAAACAGAGACTCGGCAGGGGTCTCGCGGAACCCCAACCGGAGACAACGGCGGTAGCGGAAAGGAAAGCTACAACTACAGCAGGAACAGCAAACCGATGGCTAGTCAAAACTCGACACTACAGCTACCCCTACTGCACCAGAAAAACACACCCCGATCTCACGGTCGGGGGCTACCAGACCACACTAGCACCACTTACCGAAGTAAAAATCAACGGTAACCCCTCCGTAGAGGCCTGTCTCCTAGGACACGGCCAACCTGGACACGTTGTCCAAGGTGCATCCTCAACCACCCGGTCGCGGACACAGCACCAACAAGACACAACCTCGTAAAGCTACTAGCACCCTGGCCACTAACTCGGAAACACCAGACGGTCCAGAAAATCACATCTCGTAGACGAAAAAGGGAACCCAGAAACAGGAGAGTCACGTCTCACGTGATAGGAGTACCTGCCCACCAGAAGCAAGGTCGGATGCATCCAATGACATCTTAGACCGCGCCTCAGGTGTCCCCCTCGACCCCTTGTGGAATGGGAACACCGTACAAGTAACCACAAAGCAAGTGACTAGCTGGGGTCGCGCTCGTCAGCGCTGGTCTTACTGCCCCCAACCACGTGTGCACACACAGACCATACGTCCTAGGTTTGGCCCTCTAACTGATTTTCCCCTCAGCCGGACTTTGGCGTCAAATGTGGGGCCTGACGGAAACCAGTCTAAAAAACCGTCTCTCAGGGTAGCCTCGCCACCACTCCCTAGTGGGACCACTTGTAACGACCCGAGAATCCGATTACCGGGAAGGCCCGATAACCCGAGACTCGCACCGCCGCCCACGAGCCGGGAGGGCTCGGAAGGGCTAGAAGGAGTGTGGAGGCACAAAGAAATAGGAAATAAAGCAGGACAACTCAACAATTAACAGAAATAAATAAACAACTACAACAGAGTCCAGTCCAACAGAAAGTACAGTCTAAAGCAGTAAAGCGTACCACATGCCAAGTGAACACTCGGCCCGGCAAGCTGGCAACTGAGAACCTCCGCTCCGCACCCTCGAACCACGAGGAAGAACCGCTACACCTGAAAAGCAGGGAATGAGTCTCCAAAACAGAGACTCAGCAGGGATCCCGCGGAACCCCAACCGGAAACAACGGCGGTAGCGGAAAGGAAGCTACAACTACAGCAGGAACAGCAAACCGGTGGCCGGTCAAAACTCGGCACTACAGCTACTCCTACTGCAAGAAGGCAGACCTCGATCACACAGTCGAAGCTACCGAACCACGCTAGTACCACCTACCGAAGTAAGAACACACGGCAACCACGCCGTAGAGGCCTGTCCCTCGGACACAGCCGACCTGGACACGCTGTCCAAGGTGCAACCCCGACCACCCGATCGCGGGCACCGCACAACAAGACCCAACCTCGGTAAAGCCACTAGTACTAATCTCACGGCGCAAGAACCGACACACGCGCCAAGGTGAAACAACTGAACTCACCGGTCAACACGACCAAAAACCCGAAGGTCAAAGACACAGAGACTGACAGTCTGTCACTCCGTACTCGACAGGAGTACCACCCACTAGAAGCACAGCCGGTAGCGTCCCCTGACGTCTTACACCGCACCGCAGGTGAACCGCCTGACGTGGTAGGTCCTACCCGAGACGCGAACACCGTACAAGTAATCACAAACAAGTAACTAGCTGGGGTCACGCCCGTCGACGTGGGTCCAACCGCCCCCAACCACGTGTGCACACACAGACCTTGCGTCACTAGGTCTGGTCCTCTGACCGGTTTTCCCCCGTAGCCGGACTCTGGCTACCGACGAGGGGCCTATGGTAACCGGTCCACAAACCGTCTCAAAGGGTAAGCCGTACACCACTCCTTGGTGCGACCAGCACACGCGTACTGGTAGGCTACGACTAGTGGAGGGTCACTGAAGGAGTAGACTCTCAACGGAAAACAACGGCTGCGTCCGACGACGTACGGGGACCAGCCCACGTACCGGCCCCGTCACACGGTGACCACAGTCGGAGAAGAAACATGACATACAGTCCACGGTCACGCACACAGCCTGCGCGAGAGTCGAGAAAACCCAAGTGACGCTAAGTCACTAGACTCTGGACAGTCCTCTAGACGCACTAAACCCAACGGTCCTTGAGTCGCAGGACTCGGGGTCAAGACCGTTGTATGCAACAGCACAAGGCCGTCAATCTATTCCAATCTCTAGGTCTGAAACCACGGTAGCACGAGTGCCGAGACAACACACGAGTCGCCAAGACCACTCCCTCGGAGAGGGAACGCAAAGGACTAAGGCCACTCACACGGGCCACACGGAAAACGCAGAAGCACGATTCCCAAGGCAGCACACAAGCCGCCACGACGATTTCCCATCTTGAAGCAAACGGGAAACCTCCAGCCCCAGGCCGGATAACTGGACTCGCAGTCCAAGACCAACCACGTGGCCCACATGGGAATCGCCTTCCAAAGAAACTCACGGCATGCGGGGGACACCCCACCGCACACACACCGATACACGGTGACTCGATCGAGCGTAACACGAAGGCCCAGCACGCGAGAAGTCACCCGGACTCTCAACCCTACGGGCACGCTAAACGAGATAACACGGTCCTCCAGACACCCTCAAAACACGGACACAGAAACCCACGGGTGTCAGGGACACTCACAAGACCGCAGGTCGACCACTGGGTCCCAACCGGGTCGACTAGGGATCCACACATTGCGGGGCAAGGCGGAGAACACAAAAACTCGCCTCGGAACGACACAAAGCCTGACGGTCTAACCCTAGACCGTCACAGGGTTGTAACGGTCTAGGCGAGACCGTCACATCCACCTGGCGGCCTAACGCAGGCCGTTACACGGCCCGGAGAAACACAGGATGTAACGCGCCTGGCCCAGCGCGTTACACGAATGTAACGCGCTTGCCCTGGTGCGTTACACGCCTCACGCTCTCAGCGTGAAAGCAGGATGTAACGCGCTTGCCCCAACGCGTTACACGGATGTAGCGCGTCTGGCCTGGCGCGTCACACACGCTGCCCTCCTCAACGGATAAAACAGCTCTGACGGCCCACCCTGGGCGCGTTACAAGCATGTAACGGTCCAGAGGGCACCGTCACACCCCCAGCCCTCAGCTGGGTAACAGGGAATGTGACGCACCCACCCTGGGGCGTCACAAGGCTGTGACGCGCCAGCCCTGGTGCGTCACACGCCTGACCCGAAAACCAACGGAAGAGACTCTAACGGTCTAGCCCTGGTGCGTCACAGCACCTGGCGGTCTATCGTGGGACCGCCACACCCACAGACCACCAAAGGCCAACAGAAGGGGGATGTAACGGTCCTGTCCAGGCGCGTTACACCAAGTGACGGCCACTGGAAGGACCGTCACTTCCTTCCGAGAACGCTACGGCGGGAAACGACCCAAAACTCGTCCCACGCCCCCATACCTCCACAGAAGAGGGGGAAAACAAGGGGGAAGCTCCCCAGAATCCCCTAGCATGCATCTACGGCCTCGGATCGGCCAAAAACGCAATGAAACGGGAGATCGGCCCACAAGCCCTAAAACATGGGTTTTGCCAAAACGCCCCGTTTAGCCCGCTCGGCTCACCACGGCCTACGAAACTCGCGGGAAAGGAAGTACATGGCTGAGGGTCCATCACCCTACCTCCACCGAAGATTTCGCGCACCGTGGACGCCGATCCACGAAGAAAACGCCGTGAAGCCCTCGCTGCTCCACGAACCCGCGGCCGAGCTTCCACGCGCCTCCACCGCCTCGATCCTCGCATGTCCTCGCCCGCATCCTCGCCCGCGCCACCTCCACCTCGCCCCCGCCTCGCTCCGTCGGCCGCCGGAGAAGAGAGGGGAGAAAGAGGGCGTGAGAGAAGAGAGAGAGTGAGAAAGAGAGAATGAGAGGGGGAGAGAGGAAAGGGTTAGTATATATAGGAAAACCCGAAAATTCGATAAATTCAGAAAATTACGAAAAATTACCTCCGCGATCCTCGGAAGGAACACAACGCAGTGGTACTGTCCCGGAGTCGTAGAACGCCACGGTTTGCCCTGCAAAGAGTTCCGAAGGCACATCAGGGAAAAACACGTGTAAAGCACAAAATACACTCCGAGACCCACTAAAATGATCTGAAAAATATCCGAAAAAATCCGGGGCATTACAGCCCTCCCCCCTTAAAGGAATTTCGTCCTCGAAATTCAGGACCAAGCACGACGTCCCTAGGGGAAGAACACTGAACCAACTGACACGCTGTCAGAGCCCCAGCACAGAAAACCTCGATTCTCACGAAAAAAACCGATCCTGAGGACACAGCCAGACTCACAATCACAAGCAACACCTCGCTCCTCGCGCCGAGCACACAGGCCACAGAGCAGGCATATACCAAAGGACACAGTCTGGCATCACCTCAGACAACGCGAGAATCCACCATGGCGCCGCAGCCACGATCTCGCTCACCGAAGAATCACAACCCTCGATACGAGCAACAGCTACTGATCCATCCAATGGTCAGCAGACAAATCGCACGTCAGCTTCGCAACCAGCTGACAGGTCGCACACCCTCCTCAAGGGAGCAACCAAAACAGAGCCTCCACCAGCTCAAGCAGCCATCTCAACGGACCGCAACCAGCACATCGGCTCAACACCAAGAAACACCCCACACATGGCAAGCCGAAAGCCGGACACAACACTATGCCAACTCTTGTCAGAAGACAAACTTCGACAAAGCCCAGATCCCGTCCGGGAAGGCACATTACCGAAACGACCACCAAAGGTCTCACTGGCACACGGCTCTCGCCACGCTCGAGCCCCAACAACCAGCATCTTCTGTCTCTGAAAAGACCATCCACTGGTCACCAACTGCTCGCCAACTCGACCCTCTCGGGAAGCACGACGAAACCAAATGACAGAACATGGCGTCTTCAGTCATCACCTCACGGGACTCAGACTTATAGGGAACCACCCCATGCTAGTCACCAAACCAGGGATAACCTTGCGACACCAATGTCCTATCAGGGACCACCAAGCCGACACCAACCTCACAGGAGGCCTCCGCCCTAATGCGTCACTCTTCCATCTGGTCTCATCAAATCCTTCGATCAATCCAAGTGGACACCTGTCAATCCCGATTCCGCCCTTACCACAGAGCCACGGGACACCACCTGAACAGTGCTCACGGGTCCCTAAGCAATAACCATCTCACCGTCACAATCCGACAAGACCGTAGAACCAACAGACGTTGCTGTGGTCGGTCTCCCGGTTAGGCTCACCAGCCACTCACAGCCGCCAATCGGGACCCATAGTCTGCCAGAGACCACATCCTCAAAGCACGATCTCAACCGAGGACACGATTGGGAACACAAGTCGGGCGCCAAGCCACCGACTCTGACCAACACGTCCTCGACCTCCGTCAGGCGACATCCTCAACAACCTTATCCAGGTCCGACACCGACGCCTGACACGGCTTCCATCACAGGAACATGGTACTCATGCGGCGTACTAACCAGCACATTCCCCAACACTCCACCCTGCCAGTGCCAACAACCACAAAACCTCGAGCAACGGCACGGCAACAACACGTTTCACACCAAGGAACCAATCCTCCGATGCTGAACGCGAACTCAGGAATCCACCCGTAGCAACCAACGCTACGATCCTGAACTAGTGGGTCACAAGCCCACCACGCTTCCGCTGCGTACTCAGATCCGCGCACACAGCCGAGAAAGCAAACGCCGCCCAACCAGCGCTCGTCCTTTCGGAACAGCGCCAGCACCCTTACACGACAAGGGAACGGGCACAACTTCTCACAGGCAACCGCCTTGCCAAGATAAGGAGCACGTCTCGCACGGATTTCATGGCACACAAGGCTAACCAATCCGAACACACAATGCAAGACGACGATCCTTAGCCGAACGCAATCTCTCCAACCAAAGGAGAAACCAGCGCACTTTCGACCAACGGAAGAACTCCACGCTCGACCTGACCTCAAACCTCGCACACGCTGGAAACAGCACCATCCAGCACCAAGGAAAACTATCGCTTCCATCAGGTCAGCGCCTCCGACACACTCGACGAGTGTCACGTCGGACCACCATCACAGCATCTCTCGATGCACCACCGCTGCAATTCCTCGAACTGCAACACGGCATGCCAAGAGCCGCCACACGAGCCATAACCGACAACCGCCGATGCTCACCCTCGAGTCCCGAAACTCACCGCGGAGCCTTCACATCTCAAGCCAACTCCAGGGCGAACACAACCCAATCGCACAGAAGAGCGCAGGAGCAAGACTTACTGGGACACCACAGCCCAATCTTGCCTCGAAATCAGCAGAACGATCAGGACCGACACGTCATTTCTGACGCCACAGAGCGCGACAAGAACATCAGGCTCGATGAAACAGCAGCTCACCGAGAAGACATTCCGCTCACCGGAGCACACTTCTCAATCAGAACGCCTCAGGAGCTGGACAAACCTCAAGCTGGAGTGACCAAAAACCGACAGCAGCTCCCTCAGAGCACGCTCACGGCCACTTAACCAAGAACAGTCCGCACCAGACACCTGACCACGCTGCAGGTTCCTCGAACGCAGCACCGCGAGCTCACGCCTGCCAGCAACCTCTGCCCAACGCAGCACAACCAGGGCCACCACCGATGAGGGAGAAGGCTCTCGACCTCGATCCTTAGACCCTACGCTGGCACGAAAGCCGCGGACAGCGACCACCTTCACAGCGCCGCACAGCGCACTCAAGCTCTCAAGCGAGAAACAAAGCGGAAAAACAAGCACAAAACCCTATGCCAGCTGCCGACTGTACTGGACCTTATGGACTCTGATCACTGCAACATTTCGAATTCCTATGCACGCCCACAACCACCGCTCTGATACCAGCTGTAACGACCCGAGAATCCGATTACCGGGAAGGCCCGATAACCCGAGACTCGCACCGCCGCCCACGAGCCGGGAGGGCTCGGAAGGGCTAGAAGGAGTGTGGAGGCACAAAGAAATAGGAAATAAAGCAGGACAACTCAACAATTAACAGAAATAAATAAACAACTACAACAGAGTCCAGTCCAACAGAAAGTACAGTCTAAAGCAGTAAAGCGTACCACATGCCAAGTGAACACTCGGCCCGGCAAGCTGGCAACTGAGAACCTCCGCTCCGCACCCTCGAACCACGAGGAAGAACCGCTACACCTGAAAAGCAGGGAATGAGTCTCCAAAACAGAGACTCAGCAGGGATCCCGCGGAACCCCAACCGGAAACAACAGTGGTAGCGGAAAGGAAGCTACAACTACAGCAGGAACAGCAAACCGGTGGCCGGTCAAAACTCGGCACTACAGCTACTCCTACTGCAAGAAGGCAGACCTCGATCACACAGTCGAAGCTACCGAACCACGCTAGTACCACCTACCGAAGTAAGAACACACGGCAACCATGCCGTAGAGGCCTGTCCCTCGGACACAGCCGACCTGGACACGCTGTCCAAGGTGCAACCCCGACCACCCGATCGCGGGCACCGCACAACAAGACCCAACCTCGGTAAAGCCACTAGTACTAATCTCACGGCGCAAGAACCGACACACGCGCCAAGGTGAAACAACTGAACTCACCGGTCAACACGACCAAAAACCCGAAGGTCAAAGACACAGAGACTGACAGTCTGTCACTCCGTACTCGACAGGAATACCACCCACTAGAAGCACAGCCGGTAGCGTCCCCTGACGTCTTACACCGCACCGCAGGTGAACCGCCTGACGTGGTAGGTCCTACCCGAGACGCGAACACCGTACAAGTAATCACAAACAAGTAACTAGCTGGGGTCACGCCCGTCGACGTGGGTCCAACCGCCCCCAACCACGTGTGCACACACAGACCTTGCGTCACTAGGTCTGGTCCTCTGACCGGTTTTCCCCCGTAGCCGGACTCTGGCTACCGACGAGGGGCCTACGGTAACCGGTCCACAAACCGTCTCAAAGGGTAAGCCCGTACACCACTCCCTGGTGCGACCAGCACACGCGTACTGGTAGGCTACGACTAGTGGAGGGTCACTGAAGGAGTAGACTCTCAACGGAAAACAACGGCTGCGTCCGACGACGTACGGGGACCAGCCCACGTACCGGCCCCGTCACACGGTGACCACAGTCGGAGAAGAAACATGACATACAGTCCACGGTCACGCACACAGCCTGCGCGAGAGTCGAGAAAACCCAAGTGACGCTAAGTCACTAGACTCTGGACAGTCCTCTAGACGCACTAAACCCAACGGTCCTTGAGTCGCAGGACTCGGGGTCAAGACCGTTGTACGCAACAGCACAAGGCCGTCAATCTATTCCAATCTCTAGGTCTGAAACCACGGTAGCACGAGTGCCGAGACAACACACGAGTCGCCAAGACCACTCCCTCGGAGAGGGAACGCAAAGGACTAAGGCCACTCACACGGGCCACACGGAAAACGCAGAAGCACGATTCCCAAGGCAGCACAGAAGCCGCCACGACGATTTCCCATCTTGAAGCAAACGGGAAACCTCCAGCCCCAGGCCGGATAACTGGACTCGCAGTCCAAGACCAACCACGTGGCCCACATGGGAATCGCCTTCCAAAGAAACTCACGGCATGCGGGGGACACCCCACCGCACACACACCGATACACGGTGACTCGATCGAGCGTAACACGAAGGCCCAGCACGCGAGAAGTCACCCGGACTCTCAACCCTACGGGCACGCTAAACAAGATAACACGGTCCTCCAGACACCCTCAAAACACGGACACAGAAACCCACAGGTGTCAGGGACACTCACAAGACCGCAGGTCGACCACTGGGTCCCAACCGGGTCGACTAGGGATCCACACATTGCGGGGCAAGGCGGAGAACACAAAAACTCGCCTCGGAACGACACAAAGCCTGACGGTCTAACCCTAGACCGTCACAGGGTTGTAACGGTCTAGGCGAGACCGTCACATCCACCTGGCGGCCTAACGCAGGCCGTTACACGGCCCGGAGAAACACAGGATGTAACGCGCCTGGCCCAGCGCGTTACACGAATGTAACGCGCTTGCCCTGGTGCGTTACACGCCTCACGCTCTCAGCGTGAAAGCAGGATGTAACGCGCTTGCCCCAACGCGTTACACGGATGTAGCGCGTCTGGCCTGGCGCGTCACACACGCTGCCCTCCTCAACGGATAAAACAGCTCTGACGGCCCACCCTGGGCGCGTTACAAGCATGTAACGGTCCAGAGGGCACCGTCACACCCCCAGCCCTCAGCTGGGTAACAGGGAATGTGACGCACCCACCCTGGGGCGTCACAAGGCTGTGACGCGCCAGCCCTGGTGCGTCACACGCCTGACCCGAAAACCAACGGAAGAGACTCTAACGGTCTAGCCCTGGTGCGTCACAGCACCTGGCGGTCTATCGTGGGACCGCCACACCCACAGACCACCAAAGGCCAACAGAAGGGGGATGTAACGGTCCTGTCCAGGCGCGTTACACCAAGTGACGGCCACTGGAAGGACCGTCACTTCCTTCCGAGAACGCTACGGCGGGAAACGACCCAAAACTCGTCCCACGCCCCCATACCTCCACAGAAGAGGGGGAAAACAAGGGGGAAGCTCCCCAGAATCCCCTAGCATGCATCTACGGCCTCGGATCGGCCAAAAACGCAATGAAACGGGAGATCGGCCCACAAGCCCTAAAACATGGGTTTTGCCCAAAACGCCCCGTTTAGCCCGCTCGGCTCACCACGGCCTACGAAACTCGCGGGAAAGGAAGTACATGGGCTGAGGGTCCATCACCCTACCTCCACCGAAGATTTCGCGCACCGTGGACGCCGATCCACGAAGAAAACGCCGTGAAGCCCTCGCCGCTCCACGAACCCGCGACCGAGCTTCCACGCGCCTCCACCGCCTCGATCCTCGCATGTCCTCGCCCGCATCCTCGCCCGCGCCACCTCCACCTCGCCCCCGCCTCGCTCCGTCGGCCGCCGGAGAAGAGAGGGGAGAAAGAGGGCGTGAGAGAAGAGAGAGAGTGAGAAAGAGAGAATGAGAGGGGGAGAGAGGAAAGGGTTAGTATATATAGGAAAACCCGAAAATTCGATAAATTCAGAAAATTACGAAAAATTACCTCCGCGATCCTCGGAAGGAACACAACGCAGTGGTACTGTCCCGGAGTCGTATAACGCCACGGTTGGCCCTGCAAAGAGTTCCGAAGGCACATCAGGGGAAAACACGTGTAAAGCACAAAATACACTCCGAGACCCACTAAAATGATCCGAAAAATATCCGAAAATCCGGGGCATTACACCACTGGCGTGTCGGAAGGGTACGACTAGTGGGGAGTCACTGGTGTGACCACTCTCCAAGGAGAAACTTATAGAAACACGCACACACCCTGTGCAAAAGTCAAGAAGAACCAAGTGGCGACGAGCCACTGGACTCTGGACGGTCCTCAAGACTCACTAAATCCAACGGTCATGGAGTCACAAGACTCGGGATCAAGACCGTCGTACGCAACGGCACAACGCCGCTAATCTAGTCTAATCCCTAGGTCTAAAACCACGGTAGCACGAATACTGAGGCAGCTCACGAGCTGCCGAGACCATTCCTCGGAAAGGGAACTCAAGTGACTAAGGCCACACACACATGGCCCATACGGAAAGCACAGAAGCATAATTCCCAAGGTAGCTCACAAGCCGCCATGCTGATTCCCCATCCCAGGGAAAAGTGAAAAACCTCCAGCCCCAGGCTGGACAACTGGACTCGCAGTCCAAGGCCAAACACATGGCCCACTCGGAAATCATTTTCCAAGGAAAACTCACGACATGCGGGGGAACCCCACCGCACACACACCGATACACGGTGACTCAATAAAGCGTGACTCAAAGCCCGGAACACACACCTATGGGCATGCTAATCGAGATAACATGGCTTCTCCCGACACCCCAAAAACACAGACACGAAATCCACGGGGTGTCCGGGACACTCACGAGTCCGAAGGTCAACCATTGGGTCACAATCGGGTCAACTGGAGACCAACACAACACGAACCCGACACGGAGAATCATCTAGCGGTCCTACCCTGGGCCACCACACAGACTCTAGCGGTCCAGCATTAGGCGGCTACAAGGCCTCTGGTGGTCTAACACTGGTCCGCCATAGGACTCTAGCGGTCCAACACAGGAGCGCTAGACGAAGAAGCCACGCTGGCTCTGGCGCACCCATCCCAGGCCGCCACAGTGCTCTAGCGGTCAAGCCTTGGCGCGCTATAAGCCCTCTAGCGCACGTATCTACAGCCGCTAGAGGCACGTGACTCCAACGGTCAGAAAGCACGCGACTCGGGAAGCGACGATCAAAACGAGGTGGCGGTCTAACCTCAGGCCGCCACACCGTCTGGCGGTTTATCGTGCGGCCGCCAGACGACGTCGGGACCTGCCAACAAAATAGTGCTCGTCAACAGGAAACCTCCATCGGCCCAGTAGGCACGATCCAACTCGCAGCATGCCATCCGCTGACTCACACACAAATAATTACCACATCTCAAGCTGAACTCCTCTCGAACACCGTATCCAAACTCGATCATCGCGCCAACTCGACCCTCTCGGGGAGCACGATGAAACCAAATGACAAGATCATGGTGTCTTCGGCCATCACCTCACTCGACTCAGACTTACAGGAGAAGCATCCATGCTAGTCATCAAACTAGGGATAACCATTGCGACACCAACGTCCCATCAAGGACCACTATTCTAACGCCAATCTCACTAAAAGGCCTCCGCCCACAGGCGTCACTCTTCCGTCTTGTCTCATCACATCCCTTCGTCTCGATTAATCCAAGTGGACACCTGCCAATCCCGATTCCACCCTTACCACAGAGCCATGGGACACCACCTGAACCACTTATGGCACACATCTCTAGGGGAGAAAAGTGCCATCCAAAATTATGGCAGCTAGGTCACCAGCACCACGACCAATGCACAATGGGTCCCCAACGATACACATCTTACTGTGGTCGGCTACGAGACTAGCCTTACCAGTCACTCGCAGCTACCAACCGGAACCCAAAATCTGCCAGAGATCACTTCTCCAAAGATGATCTCATCCGAGGACACAACCTCCAATACAAGTCGGGCACAAAGCCACCAACTCTGACCAACATGTCCTCGATCACCATCGGACGACATCCTCAACAACCCCTTCCGGGTCACGCTGACGCCTGACATGGCTTCCATTACAGGAACATGGTACTCATGTGGCACACTTGCCAACACATTTCCCCAACACACCATCCTGCCAGTGCCCAGAACCACAATACCTCGAGCAACGGCATGGAAACAATACGTCTCGCACAGAGGAACTAATCCTCAGATGCTCAACGCAAACTCAGGAATCCGCCCATAGCAACCAACGCTACGATCCTGAACCTGTGGGTTATGATCCCACCACGCTTCTGCTGCGCACTCAGATCCGCGCGTGCACAGCCAAGAATGTGAACACCGCTCAACCAGCACTTGTCCTTCCGGAACAGCGCCAGCACCCTCACGCGCCAGGAAAATGGGCATAACACTCACAGGCAACCACCATGCCAAAACGCAGAACTCGTCTCGCACAGACTTCTTGGCACATGAGGCCAACCAATCCGAACACGCAATGCAAGACGATGCACCTTAGCCAAACATAATTTCTCCAACTAAAGAAGAAACCGATTACACCTCTGACCAACAGAAGAACTCGACGCCTGACCTGATCTCGAATCTCGCACATGCTGGGAACAGCACCAAGAAAAACCATCGCTTCCATCAGGTCAACGTCTCCGACACACTCGGCGAGTGTCACGTCAGACCACAATCACAACATCTCTCGATGCACCACCGCTGCAATTCCTTGAACTGCAACACACTACGCCAAGAGCCGCAACACGAGCCATAATCGACGACTGTCAACGCTCACCCTCGAGTCTCGAAACCACCGCGGAACCTTCACATCTCAAACCAAATCCAAGGTGAACACAACTCATTCGCATGCAAGAGCGCAGGAGCAAAACTTACTGAGACACCACAGCCCAATCCTGCCTCGAAATTGAAGTCTCGCGATCAATGACACCCAAGAGGGGGGTGAATTGGGTGATTACCAATTTTACGAAAACTTTTGGCCTTTTATAAAATATGTGATACAAAGCTAGTTAGGAGATTCAAAGCTATTTGAACACAAATTGGATTTAAGGAACTTTATATGATAACATGTAGATTAAGCAAGATAGACGAAGATAAATCCAGAACAACAATTTAAACTAACGTTTATGTAGAATGGAGATAGAGGAAATGGAGCAAACCACACAATACAAGCACAATGCACAGCGGTTTTTAAGGTGGTTCGGATGCACGACGGCAATCCTACGTCCACCCCTCACCAAACCCGGTGAGGCTTCACTCGGGGATAAAATCCCAAACGGAGACGACGCTCCAACCACACACACAGGACGACACCTGCACACACACACGGGACGCACCCCAAAACACACACACACACACGGAGACAAGGTCTCCAACACGATCCAACAAGCGGATCACAAACACACACACCCGCTGCCACAAGTGCAGCAATCCACACACACGAGACAGAACGGATCTAAATAGACCCACACACACACACAAACGCAGATCTAGGAAGATCCACGCACACACGAATCAAATACAACACACATACACACCACCACGAATCTAACAACGATCCACACACACACAAGTTCTTGCAGTTTATGATAAACACAATTACAATACCCAAAACATAAAGACGATGAGGCTTAGTTTAGAAAACTCCTGTTTTGGGTTCCCCTTGAATGCATGTTGCAGATCTTGAACGTATCTTCACTTGATCGGAGCTTCAATCCGTGCTTGCTTGGCTTTTCTTCTTTCTTGCTTGCTTGGCTTCTCTTCTTTCTCCCTTAGGCACTCTTCTTGGAATCCTTGCTTGCTTCCTTGGCTATACTCTTCCTTGGAGGTTGCTAGCTTCAGATTTGGCTTGAAACACCTTGGAGATGGATGAAGATCTTGCTACACGAAGTACTGTTCACGGAGCTACAGTGCCCTCTCCTTTCACCTTGGATAGCCTCCTCTTGATCTCTCTTGAAGCCCTCTTGGATAGATAGGGTTTGTAGCACCAAATGAGAGTTTTATAACTCTTGAATGGCCCTTGGACAAGCCCCAGACCAGATCCACGAAATCTGGTGTAATTGGGGGCAAAAGGATTAAAGAAATGGGTGGAAAGACCACCCTTCGAACTTGAACCAAAAGTCAACAAAAGTAGGCCTCGGGGCTGGCGGTCGACCGGTGGAGGGCTGGCGGTCGACCGGAATTTTATAGGTTTCAGTCCGTTGGTTGCTGGGAAAAATGGTTGACCGCCCCTGTCTGGGCGGTCGACCGCTGCTGGCGGTCGACCGCTGGCAGGGGAAGCCCCAGGTTTCTCCCGTTCAGCCCTTTAAACCCTTGAGCAGCTCATTTACGTTTGTGGCATCAAACTCCTTCGACCTTGAGATTTGTACTGAGTATATGGACCTGCAAACACATGGATAATTGATTAGAATTATAGCTCAAACATCCATATGATAAATCCATAAACTTCATGCAAACCATTGATTATGAAATCAGAATTTGTTATGATAAATCCATAAACTCCATGCAAACCATTGATTATGAAATCAGAATTTGTTCTGGGGGCTCCGCCCCCGAAACCCCCGCAAGGGGCGCTGCCCTCTTGACCCCCGCGACCTGACCGGGCAGGTCGATCCCCGCGACCTGACCGCGAAGGTCGATCCGCGGGCGAGGGCGCACGATGGCCAGAAGGGTTTCATGTTGAATGTGCATGAATGAGGTGTATTCATAAGATACACAAGGTGAGATCGATGCTAAGCATGAGATACACAAGGTAAGAGTCTCACCAATGGTTCTTGATAGTAAATGACATATACCACCTGTTTTGGATTGTAGAGGAGCAGGGTGCTTATCCACAAGTTTAGTTCACCAGGTGACTGCCATGTTTGATCCTGCAAGCAAGATAGTTAAGGTTAATACCATGCTTGTTCACATTAAAGAGGTTATGAAACCTCTTGCCTCTTGTAAAAATAATTCAATCAAGCATGAATCAAGACCATGTACCATTGCCATTTGTCATCTCAAACATATTTAAACATGAATGTGCAATCAACCATAAGTTTAGTTATCATCACTCGATCACACATTAAGTTTAGTTATCATCAAAACCATAACGCCAACAATCATCAAAATCATAACTCAACAGAAATCTGCAAAAATAATGGGGACCGACACGTCATTTCTGACACCACAAAGCATGACCAGAACATCGGGCTCGACAAATCAGTAGCTCAACCGAAGATCCTCCGCTCATCCGAGCGCACCTCTCGATCGGAACACTCCGCTCCGACACCTCAAACCACAACCTTAACACCTCAGGGGCTGGATAGACCTCAAACTGGAGTGGCCAGATTGGACAACAGCTCCCTCAGAGCACGCTCACGGCCACTTAACCACAAACAATCCTCGCCAGCCACTTGACCTCGCTGTAGACACCTCAAACGCAGCACCGCAGCAACGCACCTGCCGGCAACCTCTGCCCGACACAGCATAACCGGGATCACCACCAATGAGGGAGAAGCTCTCAACCTGGATCCTTAGACCCCACGCCGGCACAAAAGCCACGAACAGCAACCACCTTAACAGCACCGCGCGGTGCACTCAAGCTCTCAACTGAGAAACAAGGCGGAAAACATGCACGAAACCCTATGCCAGCTGCCGACTATACTGGACCTTATGGACTCTGACCACTGCAATATCTCGAATTCCTATGTACGTCCACAACCTGGCTCTGATACCAGCTGTGACGACCCAAGATCCGGATACCGGGAAGAACTCGATACCATTCGAATCTTGGCCCGCCGCCCATGAGCCAGGAGGGCTCGGAAGGGCCAAAAGGAGTGTGGAGGTACAAAGAAATAGGAACTAAAGTAGGATAATTCAATAATTAACAGAAATAAATAAACAACTACTACAACAGAGTCTAGTCCAAGAGAAAGTACATTCTAAAGTAGTCAAACGTACCACATGCCAAGTGAAAACTCGGCCCGGCAAGCTGGCAACTAAGAACCTCCGAACAGCACCCTCGAACCTCGAGGAAGAACCGTCACACCTGAAAAATAGGGATGAGTCTCCAAATAGAGACTCAGCAGGGGCCCACGGAACCCCAACCGGAGACAACGGCGATAGTGGAAAGGAAAGCTACAACTACAGCAGGAACAGCGAACCGGTGGCCGGTCAAAACTCGGCACTTCAGCTACTCCTACTGCACCAGAAAAACACACCCCAATCCCACGGTCGGGGGCTACAAGACCACACTAGTACCACTTACCGAAGTAAAAATCCACAGAAACCCTGCCGTAGTGGCCTGTCTCCTAGGACATGGCCAACCTGGACACGCTGTCCAAGGTGCAACCTCGACCACCCGGCCGTGGACATCGCACCAACAAGACGCAACCTCGGTAAAGCTACTAGCACCCTGGCCACTAACTCGGAAACACCGGACGGTCCAGAAAATCACGTCTCCCAGACGGGAAATGGAACTCGAAAATAGGAGAGTCACGTCTCACGTGACAGGAGTACCTGCCCACCAGAAGTAAGGCCGGATGCGTCCACTGACGTCTTAGACCACGCCTCAGGTGTCCCCCTCGACCCCTAGTGGAACGGGGACACCGTACAAGTAACCACAAAGTAAGTGACTAGCTGGGGTCGCGCTCGTAAGCGCTGGTCCTACTACCCCCAACCACGTGTGCACACACAGACTATACGTCCTAGCTCTGGACCACTTACTCGTTTTCCCCTCAGCCGGACTCTGGCGTCAAACGTGGGGCCTGACAGAAACCAGTCTAAAAATTTGTCTCTCACGGTAGCCTCGCCACCACTCCCTGGTGGGACCACTCGCATGTTGGAAGGCTACGACTAGTGGGGAGTCACTGGTGTGACCACTCTCCAAGGAGAAAGTCTGAGAAACACGCACACATCCTGCGCGAAAGTCGAGAAGAACCTAGTGGCGACGAGCCACTAGCCTCTGGACAGTCCTCTAGACTCACTAAATCCAATGGTCCTTGAGTCACAAGACTCGGGGTCAGGACCGTCGTACGCAACGGCACAACGCCGTTAATCTAGTCTAATCCCTAGGTCTAAAACCATGATAGCACGAATACCGAGGTAGCTCACGAGCCGCCGAGACCATTCCCTCGGGAAGGGAACTAAAGGGACTAAGGCCACACACACATGGCCCATGCGGAAAGCACAGAAGTACGATTCCCAAGGTAGCTCACAAGCCGCCACGCTGATTCCCCATCACAAGGAAAAGTGAGAAACCTTCAACCCCAGGCTGGACAACTGGACTCGCAGCCCAAGGCCAAACGCATGGCCCACTTGGGAATCATCTTCCAAGGAAAACTCACGACATGAGGGGGAACTCCACCGCACACACACCGATACGCGGTGACTCGATCAAGCGTGACTCAAAGCCCGGAACACACACCTACGAACATGCTAATCGAGATAACACGGCACCTCCCGACACCCCAGAAACACGGACACAAAATCCCGGGGGTGTCCGGGACACTCACAAGTCCGAAGGTCAACCACTGGGTCACAACCGGGTCGACCGGAGACCAACACAACGCGAACCCGACACGGAAAATCATCTAGCAGTCCTACCCTGGGCCGTCACACAGACTCTAGCGGTCTAGCATTAGGCCGCTAAAATGCCTCTGGCGGTCAAACACTGGTCCGCCACAGGACTCTAGTGGTCCAACATAGGAGCGCTAGACGAAGAAGCCATGCTAGCTCTGGCGCACCCATCCCAGGCCGCCACAGTGCTCTAGCGGTCAAGCCTTGGCACGCTATAAGCCCTCTGGCACTCGTATCTACGGCCGCTAGAGGCACGTGACTCCCAACGGTCAGAAAGCACGCGACTCGAGAAGCGACGGACAAAACGAGGTAGTGGTCTAACCTCAGGCCGCCACACCGTCTGGCGGTTTATCATGCGGCCGCCAAACGACGTCAGGACCTGCCGACAAATAGTGCCCTGTGGCCCACCCACCTTAGGCCGCCACAGGCTTTGGCGCACCTACCCTGGGCCGCCAAAGGCTCTGGCGGTCTCTGGAAGGACCGCCAAATCGTCCCGAGAACGGGACGGCGGGAACAAACCCAAAAACCCGTTCCATGCCCTGATCATCCACGGATGATGGGGAAAACAAGGGGGAAGCTCCCCTAGGACCCCTAGCATGCATCTAGACCCTCGAATCGGTCCGAAACTTCACGAAACGACGGATCGATGCTCAACCCAAAAACATGGAGTTTTTCCCAAGCCGCCCCGATTAGCCTGCTCGGCTCGCCACGGCCTAAGAAACTTGCGGGAAAGGAAGAGCACGAGTTGGGGGTCCATCTCCCTACCTCCACCGATGATTTCCCAGCCCCGAGCTCGCCGATCCACGAAGAAATCGCCACGAAACCCTCGCCGTTCCACGAACCCGCGACCGAGCTTCACCGCGCCTCCATCGCCTCGATCCTCACCCATCCTCGCCCGTGACTCACCCGCGCCGTCCCCGCCTCGCCCGCGCTCCGCTCCGTCGGCCGCCAGAGAGAGAGGGAGAGAGGAGAGAGCGTGAGAAGAGATAGGGAGAGAGTGAGAAATGAGAGATGGGGAGAGAGAGAGAAAGGGGTTTATATACATATAGGAAAATATGGAAATTACCAAAAATATGAAAAAATAGAAAAAATATACCCCCGCGGTCCTTGGAACACGCTGATCACCGTGGTAACGTCTCGGAGTCGGAGAACGTAACGGTTCACCCTACACGGGGTTCCGAAGGTCCGACAGACGGAAAATACACGTAAAACTTAAAACGCAACCCGGGACCCACAAAGGCGCTCCGAAAATTACAGAAAATTACCGGCATGATGCTCACAACACCACGGACCCAAGGAAACTCATGGGCACACCACCAATGGGTCCGACAATCCGATAAAAATTGTTCGAAGCTCAACCGGACACAATCCGAAACCCGTGAAAAGATGATCCAAAACCCACGGATCCAGATCCGAAAAATCCGGGGCATTACAACCACCTTCTCCTCCTCGGGACACTTCATCGAACTGAACACTCGCTCTTGGTCATCTAACCACTCCCTAGCCACCTCTGGATCTGGCTGCCCACTGAAAAGAGATGGCTGGAACTGTAAGAAATCCCTCAGCACGCGGCCAGGACCACCTCGAGACGACGAACCCTTGCCAACATCACCGCCCTGCTGCTGAAGAACATACTGATACATGCCCCGGAAGAACTCCTCTGGTCCGAGAACTCTCACCTCTCCAACTGCATCATCCGAAAGCACTACTCTACTCTGCCCTTCCTGGCCCCTACCCGACTCTCCCTGCTGGGAACGAGTCACTCTCTTGGGTGCGATTACTCCTGTTAACAGAAACAAACAACAGAATTAATAAAACACAGGGGGCCCTACGCCAGTCGCCGACTGTATAGGACATTCATGGACCTTCTGGACCACTACAATCATTGCAGGTTCTTATGTACCTCCACAACCCCGTTCTTATACCAACTGTAACGACCGGGGATCCGAGTACCAGAAAGGAACCGACGCGTCTCGAATCTCGGCCCGCCACCCACGAGCCCGAAGACTCGGAAGGATTAAAAGGATGGTGTGGGAATACAAGAGAAGCTGAAATAACTGCAGAGATAGCACAATTAATCTAAAATAAAATGCACATAATAAAATAAATAACCAAACTACTACAAGGTCCAATGTATCTCATGTCCAAAATAAGTACAGTCAACAGAACGAAAAGTACAAGTACACGTGGCATACCCCATCTCTGACAAACTGGCGACTAACCATGGCTAGAGGAACCACGCTGAAACTCTGTCGCGCCTCTCGATGACCCCGCCTCACCTAAAAAGTCGGGGTGAGCCTCATTTCATTGGCCCAGTAGGGATCCCTCGGACCCCCACCGCACAACGAGGAAAACTAGACAACCGGCGCAAACAACTGCAAAAAGTAACACTATCTAGCAGGAGTACAGTAGAAGCAGCAAGCAATAATAAATAAATGGAAAAGCTCCCTACAACTAACCGTACCAAGTCAACCGACCTCAAACCTGGGGAAAAAAAAGTCCGTACCCGCCCGGAGACGGAGCACCACCCACTAGAAGAACAGCCGGATGCGTCCCCTGACGTCTTACACCACGCCTCAAGTGTCTCCCTACAACGCCCCAGGCGGAGACTGAGACACACAACAGTAACCAGGAACTCAGAACAAGGACTAGCTGGGATCGCACTCGTTAGCGCGGGTCCTCTGCCCCCAACTACGTGTGCACACACAGACCAACTGCTCTAGGTCAGGTCCTCTAGCCGATTTTCCCCCAAGCCGGACTCGAGCTGCAAAGGCAAGCGGACCTACGGAAACCAGCTTAAAAACCGTCTCTCTGGGGTAAGCCGCTCTACCACTCCCGGGTGGGTCAACACACGTGTACCGCAAGAAGACTGCGACTAGTGGACGTGTCACTAGAGGTAAGACTCAACTCACGGAAACCATCGCTCGAAAGGAAACCAAGTGGCGGTCCTCACAGGACTGCCTCTCAGGCCTGCGGTCCTCTCTTGGACCGCAAGGGGCCTAGCGGTCCTCCTGGACTGTGAAGAGAAGCCAAGCGGTCCTCTGCTGGACTGCAAGGAGATGGGTCACGATGGGCAAGACGGTCTATCGCCAGCCCGCCATCCCCAGCCTAGCGGTCGTCCTAGGACCGCGAGGCAGCCCTAAACGGTCCTCACCATGACCGCCAGGACGCACGTGACCTCCAACGGTCGGAATCACGCACCCCGAGGGTGCTTGGTCAAACGGGGAAAATGGTCGCATGACGACCGCTAGCCCAAGGGTAGCGGTCTATCACGTGACCGCCACCATGACCCTAGCGGTCCCCGGGAGGACCGCATGGGCCTACCGATATTCAAAACCGCCTAGCGGTCTCCCTGAGACCACCAAAGGGAGCACTACAAGAAAATGCAGCTTTAGCGACAGAACCTTGCGACGGATATTAATCCGTCGCAAATATGTCTGTAAATTCAGACGGACCTATTTCATCTCAGTATTTAAGACGGAAAATTATTCGTCTGAATATCCATCTAAATTAGTGACGGATTTTCAGACGAAAATTAAGACGTCTGAATTTAGAGACGGATATTCAGACGAATTATTTTCTGTCTGCAATTTGAGACAAAAAAATTTTCCGTCCGAAATACCGTCACAAAAATTCATCCCCCTCCACTATTGACGCCCCCCCATTCCCCCCCGCTCTCCCTCTCACTCTCACTCCCCCCCCCCCCCCGCTCTCCCTCTCCCTCTCACTCCCTCTCACTTTCACACCGTCGCCGCTGTCACCGTCGAAGGTGCGCCGTCGCCGACGGAGCTACACCGTCGCCGACGGGCTCATCTCCCCCCACCGGTAAGCCCCTCCCTCCCTCTCCCGCCACCGCGCGCAGCCGTCCGCTGCTCCCCATGGCGGTGTCGTCGCCGCCGCCGGCCGCCGTCTCCCGCCCTCTCTCACTCTCGCAACACACAGGTTCGGTAGAGGGGGGCCGGTGGATGGGGAGGGGGGTGCGGTGGAGGGGGGTGGTCGCAGGAGGGGGAGGGGGATCGCAGGAGGGGGAGGGGGTGCGGTGGAGGGGGAGAGGGTCGGAGGAGGGGGGGTCGCAGGAGGGGGAGGGGGGTCGCAGGAGGGGGAAGGGGTGCGGTGGAGGGGGAGGGGGGTCGCTGGGGGAGGCGGGTCAGTAGGAGCGGGAGGGTCGCAGGAGGGGAGGGGTCACAGGAGGGGGGAGGGGGAGAGGGTGCGGTGGAGGGGGAGAGGGTCGCAGGAGGGGGAGGGGGGTCGCAGGAGGGGGAAGGGGTGCGGTGGAGGGGGAGGGGGTCGCAGGAGGGGGAGGGGGGTACGGTGGAGGGGGAGGGGCTGTGCTGGGGGAGGGGGGTCAGCAGGAGGGGGGGGCCTGTCGGTGGAGGGGGTGGCAGGAGGGGGAGGGGGGTGCGGTGGAGGGGGAGGGGCTACGCTAGGGGAGGGGGGTCAGCAGGAGGGGGAGGCCTGCCGGTGGAGGGGGACGCAGGTGGGGGAGGGGGGTCGCAGGAGGGGGAGGGGGGTGCGGTGGAGGGGGAGGGGGTCGCAGGCGGTGGAGGGGGGTCGCAGGAGGGGGAGGGGGTCACTGGGTGAGGGGGTCAGCAGGAGGGGGAGGGGGGTGCGATGGAGGGGGAGGGGGTGTGGTGGGTGGAGGGGATGCCGGTGGAGGGGAAGGGGCTGACGTGGATTAATTATTTTATTTATTTTATTTATTATATTTTTATATTCATTGCAGGATAATCGGTCGAGAGGAAGGGAACGAAAGATTTAGAGATTTTTTTACAAATAAATAGTAAGTAAAAATTTAATTTCTTCTTTATATTTTGTTTCATTTTATTTTAATTTATGTAATCTTATTTAGATTTATTGTTAGGCTGTCTTGTTTTTTTTTATGGTGAAAAAAATCCAAGAGGGGGGGGCGGTCTGGGAGGGGGAGGGGCCTGTAGGAGGGGGGACTTCGAGAGGGTGGGGGGTTCCGGTGGTGGGGGGGAGGGGGAGGTCATCTGGGGGGGGCGTTCAGTGGGAGGGGGGGTTCAGGGGGGGGGCTCGGTGGAAGGGGGGTTCAGGGGGGAAGGGGGAGGTCATTGGGGGGAGTTCAGGGGGAGCTCGCTGGAAGGGGGAGGTCGGTGGGAGGGGGGGTTCAGGGAGGGGGGCTCGGTGGGAGGGGGAGGGGCCAGCAGGAGGGGGGGCTCCGGGAGGGTGGGGGGTTCCGGTGGTTGGGGGGGAAGGGGGATGTCATTGGGGGGAGTTCAGTGGGAGGGGGGGTTCAGGGGGGGAGGTCGGTGGGAGGGGGGGAGGGGGAGGTCGGTGGGAGGGGGGTAGGGAGGGGGAGCTCGGTGGGAGGGGGGCGGTCTGGGAGGGGGAGGGGCCTGCAGGAGGGGGGCTCTGGGAGGGTGGGGGGGTTCCGGTGGTGGGGGGAGGTTGTTGGGGGGGAGTTCAGTTGGAAGGGGGGTTCAGGGGACAGCTCGGTGGGAGGGGGTGGTCTGGGAGGGGGAGGGGCCTGCAGGAGGGGGGGCTCCGGGAGGGTGGGGGGGTTCCGGTGGTGGGGGGGGAGGTCGTTGGGGGGGAGTTTAGTGGGAGGGGGGGTTCAGGGGGGAGCTCGGTGGGAGGATCAGTGAACTGTGACTCCCACACCTATTTTTTTCCAGAAGGAGCTCTTTTTTTATTTCATTATGAAAGAATCTTGCTTACAGTATCATCGGGGCACACCCCTGTACTACAATTGATAAATCAAAACCTGCAAACTATTAGCTAATGAGAGAATCTAAGGCTAGGCAGGCCGGTCTTATCTAAGACCACATCCCCTTTCGTCATCGGTGGCAAATCCACTAAACAAAGAAAAATTCTATTTTGGGCTGAGGTTTTTGCATGAGTCGCTAAAGAATCAGCCACTGTGTTACCCTCTCTATGCACATGACTCACTGATGCACTGCCCAACGTTGCTTGAATTCTCCTCCACCACATTGTAGTCTCCCAGCTAGGTGTCCTTCTAGTGTGAATAGCCTGCACCAACAGTGCAAAATCTGAATAGATGGCTGACAAGGGAAAATCGTATCGGGCAACTAAATGAAGACCATCATTGTTTCAGCTATGAGGCTGTTCCCATCCCATAAAAAAAGCAAAACCAATTAGGAAATTGCCATGAGTGTCCCTGATACACCCTCTGCCTCTACAAAGATCAGGGCTACCAGTTGAAGCACCATCTACATGCAACTTATAGTTATCCTTTGCTAGTGACCTTGTAACAACCAATGGAGATTTGATCATTACTCTAGGCCTGAGATTATACTGATGAAGGATATTAGCTTGCTCAGCTAAAATTGGTTTGTGGAAAACCATACTGTCCAAGGCCTGTTGAATATTGGCACAGATATTCTGATGAAGTATCTCAATCGCAGGTGCTTCCCTTCAAACCTAGCCTTGCACCTAGCTTTCCAAATTTCCCATATCATAAGGATAAAGGTGTATGATCCCCGATCCCCAAATCTGTCTTTATCAGACCCCAGTTGATGTTCAAAGTGCCATGTACTGTATGTTGTTCATTAGTGAGCGCCTCTCTAACTGACACCCATTGGAATGTGGGAGCATGTACCCCCTACATTACTCAGAGTGCTACTTGAAACCTGTAGTTTCCTGAATGCTCTGAGCCATCCTTGCCGCAGCCTTAGATGACAATAGAAAAGTGCTCTTCCCATCATTTATTTTTTGCATGGAATATTTTTTTTATTTATCTAAAAATTGGAGAAGGGTTTTCATGTTAGGGGCTGCTGCATTCATAAAAATAAGTGTATCATCTACATATAGCAGATGCAACACCTGATTACACCTCCGGGGGCCACTGTACGCCTTAATTCTGCCTGATGTAAATAGCTCCTGCAAACCTCTGCTCAGCACTTCTGACGCCATTATAAAAAGGTATGGTGCAATGTGATCGCCTTGCCTGATTCCTCGAGTGGAATTGAAAAAACCAGAACTCAAGCCATTAAAGTTCACCGAGAACCATGAATTGGAGAGCAGCATTCCCACATATGAGATAAATCTTGAACTGAAACCAAACCTCTTCAGCACTGACAGAGTGAAATCCCATTCCATCCTATCATACGCTTTTGCCAGGTCTAACTTGAAAATGACATTATGACCATGGACCTTCCTATAAATATCCCTGACCAATTGTCTGGAAAGAGATATGTTATCCAGAATGAAATGTCCTTTGACAAAAGCTCCTTGCTCTTGGGATATAATGGCAGGCAGCAAAGGAGCCATGCGCTCACATATAAGGCAAAGGTTAATCTAATAAACAAAGTTGCACAGGCTCACCGGACGATACTCATTAAGAGATTGTTGCTCTAGGAAGGAATGGTATTTTAACAATGAAGATGTGTGACAAAGATGAAGCACTTCCCAAGTAGCAAAGGTTACACTTGTTATTTGTTTCATAACACATTTATAATAAAGTTTATAGCGAGCAATAAGTAAATTAAGTCAGCCTGCTGATTCATGCAAACAATGAACACATACATGCTGGTGCTCAAAATCCACAACCCTTTTGCAAAATGTCATGGATAAGCCTGCATACCAACGAACTGACGCTCCATAGACCCTACAATGATGGGAGCCTTACGGCATTGGGTTTACCCTATGCATGTGGATGCACAATCATTTACCTCAAAAAAAAGGGGCCCCATGGGCAGCCCTCGCACTAAACAAACTAATTAACCAGATAAATGATAACTAAGATTAATTTTAAAATTTTAGTTCGTCTGTAGCAATAGTTGACTTATAGCAATAGATAAATACTCTAAAAATTATGCTTGTGATTTCAAACCTTGTGGATTTTAATTGCATATAAATGTGTTTTTAAACCTGATTTACTTATGAAATTTGATGTTGATCTGACTCAAAAATGTAGATTGTTTAGCTTTGATGTTCTTCATTTGAATTTTTTTTAAATTAGATATTATTTAATTTGATGTATGTAGAATGATAAGCGTGATTTTATTTAATAGAAAAAGAAAAGAGAGCAGAACAAAAGAGAAAAATAAAAGAAAATGGGAAGGAGAAGCCTTGAAGGTCCCACCTCAGGGTTCTGTGCTGTGCAACCTGAACAGGAACAAAAGGGGACATCAACAAAATCGGGAAGAAGAAGACCCGAAGGTCCCACCTTCGAGTTGTGCAATTAGCCCCTCCCATTGGCCTCCCCTCTCTACTTTGTGTAAAATGAAAAAGAAAGAGAGAAGAGAAAGAGAGAAAGAAGAAAAAAAGAGGGAATCATAGCGGCACATCTCCAGGTCACGGGACCCTCTAGGCTGCCCCTTCCCTAGGTCGGTAGACCCGAACTCATTTAAATGAGATCATTCACCTCAAAAAAAAGGGACCCTCTGGGCTGCCCTCGCACTAAACAAACGAATCAACCAGATAAATAGATGAATAAAATTATTTTTTAAAATTTAGTGCGTCCATAGCAACAGTCGACTTATAGCAATAGGTAAATACTCCAAAAATTAGGCTTGTGATTTCAAACTTTGTGGATTTTAATTGCATATAAATGTGTTTTTAAATCTACTTTTAACATAAATTTGATGTTGATCTGACTCAAAAATGTGGATTGTTTAGCTTTGATGTTCTTCATTTGAATATTTTTTTAAATTAGATATTATTTAGACGGATGTATGCAGAATGATAAGTGCGATGTTATTTAATTTTATGTTATATAAACACATGGGGTATTCCATGTGAGCTGAGGTGCGTGGGTGCGACCTAACATTACACGCACCTCAGGAGAGCGTGTTAAACCCGTGTCAATGAACCTTCCCGTTCAAGACTTTGAGCTTGATGTGTATGTTCTCATTTTTTTTATGAGAATGTATATATCTACCTCAAAGTCTTGAATTGTCCCGTTTGGACAGTCTGTGAATGTTTGATCGCACTTAGGCAGTCATTTACTATATGTGTTTGTTTGGTTTGCTGAACATGTCGGTTGCGTCTCCTCACTCTTCTTCGATATACCTTTATTGATTTTGAGTGTTTTCTTAACCACTTACTTATAAGTGTTTAAGAAAACTTTAAAATCAATAAATATTTTTGGTATATCGGAGAAGTGTGGGGAGATGCTGCCAAAATTTTCAGTAAATTGTGCAACACATATAGTAGTGATTGTACGATCAAACCTTCATGGATGGGTTAAAAGGTGATAATCTAAATAATAGTCCTCATCCAACTACAAATGGTCTGCGACCAACGATGTGAGGAATGGGTCGGGTTTATTTTCAAGAGTAATGATTTAAAAGTTACTTGTGTATTAACATTTATTGGGTGCAGGCGAAATGTTGACAGATCGTTCATGGATGTATCGTAGAATAGTTGACCGGGGTGGTGTCGGATGATTTTAAGCATGGAGTTGAGAGTTTCATTCAGTTTGCATTGGGGAATCCAAACGCATCAATAGACCGCGACGGTCACATTCGTTGCCCTTGTTCAAGTTGTAGAAACTTGAGGTGACGTTCACCATGAGATGTGCAACATCATTTGTACAAGAAAGGGTTTATGGATGGTTATACGAATTGGACGTGTCATGGTGAGAAATTCTGGAGGTTTGAGCCTGACAATATTGCAACCAGAAGTTCTTACATGGATATGGTTGTGGATGCAGCTGGTCCTAGTTTTAATGTTAATGGCGAACATGCATATATGGAAGAAGTGCCGAATAAGAGAGCCGGAATATTTTATCAACTACTTAGTGATGCTGATGAGCCGCTATGGGATGGTTGTGAAAAGCACACTCGGTTGTCTGCAGTGTCACAGTTGTTGAACTTAAAATCTGAATTTCACATCAGTAAGACTTGTTTTGACCGTCTCCTCCTCTTGATCAAGAGTATGTTGCCTCGAGATGAGAAGTTGCCAGAAACTTATTATCGTGCAAAAAAGATGGTCAATGAGCTAGGACTTGGATATGTGAAAATAGATGCATGTCCGAATCATTGTATGTTATATTACAAAGATGATGCAGATAAGATATCATGTTCTATTTGCGGCCATGACATATTCAAACCTAAGGGAGGTGTCAATTCAAAGCGAAAATATGTACCTTACAAGGCATTGCGATACTTCCCTCTTGTGCCTAGGCTGCAGCGGCTGTATATGTCCTCAAAGACAGCTCTACATATGACATGGCACAGTGAAAGAGTACGCCGTGCCGATGATATAATAAGTCGTCCTGCCGATGGTGAAGCGTGGACCCACTTCAATCGTACTCATCTTGCTTTCTCAAAGGAGGCACGTAATGTTAGGTTGGGTTTATGCACAGATGGTTTTAATCCATTCGGTGGTTCAGTGACATCTTATTCTTGTTGGCCAGTGTTCATGACACCGTACAACCTTCCGCCAGACATGTGCATGAAGCGAGAAAATCTATTTTTGTCTTTAGTAATTCCTGGTCCAAAAAGTCCCGGAAAAAATTTGGACATATATCTCAGGCCGTTGATTGATGAGCTCAATTTTTTATGGACTGATGGAGTTGTTACTTATGATGCACGTAGGAAGCAAAATTTTATTATGAAGGCTGCACTGATGTGGACAATAAGTGACTTCCCTGCATATGGAATGCTATCTGGTTGGAGCACACATGGGAGGTTAGCATGTCCCTACTGTATGGAAGATACCAAATCATTTGTATTGAAACATGGTGGAAAAGCATGCTGGTTTGATTGCCATCGGCGGTTGCTACCAAGTGACCATCCTCTTCGAAGGCAAAAAGACTCGTTTAAAAAAAATACTGTTGAAGTAGATGAAGCAGACTTGCAACGGGTGTCGGGTCGACATATGGCGACACGGGTGCAAAATTTACCAGATGTAGTACAATTGTCTGGTAGCACACGACAACTGAATAGTTTTGGAAAGGATCACAACTGGAACAAGAAAAGTATTTTTTGGGAATTGCCTTATTGGTCAACTCTTCTTGTACGACACAATCTAGATGTCATGCATATCGAGAAGAATTTTTTTGATAATGTGTTCAACACGGTCATGAATGTTAAAGGCAAAACAAAGACAACGCCAAAGCGCGCATGGACTTAAAGATGCTTTGTAAACGTCCAGAACTGGAACTACAAAACATAAATGGAAGGGTTGTGCAGCCAAAAGTAACTTACGTGCTTAATGATACACAGATCAAGGAAGTGTGCCAGTGGTTGAAACAATTGAGATTTCCAGATGGATATGCATCCAACATAGCCTGTTGTGTGAATGTTAATGATGAAAAATATATGGTCTGAAAAGTCACGACTGTCATGTGTTCATGGAGAGGCTAGTGCCCATTGCATTTCATGATTTGTTGTCGAAGCTATATGGGGAGCACTGACCGAGCTGAGTCAGTTTTTCAAGATTTTATGTGCATCAGAACTCAGACTTCGGGACGTACAAACTCTTGAAGAAAATGTGGTCGAAACTATTTGCAAGTTAGAGACGATATTTCCTCTGGCATTCTTTGATTCGATGGAGCACCTGGACGTCCATCTGCCATACGAGGCTATTGTCGGAGGGCCAGTACAATTCCGATGGATGTATCCATTTGAGAGGTATGTGAGAATTTTCATGAAGACATACATGTTGTCCATGGTCGCTACATGTCATTGCCATCTAAATTGTTGTTGTAGGTGCATGCATGAATTGAAAATGAAAGTTCGCAACAAGGCAAAGGTGGAAGGTTCGATTGCTGAGGCATATGTTATTGAAGAAATTTTGAACTTCTGTACCATGTACTTTGAGCCAGATATTCAAACTCGTCATACTCGACCTCCACGTAATGATGATGGGGGAGTTGATGATTTGTTAGATCGGCTCTCTATATTTAAGCATCCTGGACGTGCTTTCGGACGTTGCTCGACCCGCACGCTCGAAGATAGAGAGTTGTACGCTGCTGAGATATATATTCTTCTGAATTGTAATGAGATTGAACCTTATGTTGAGTAAGTTCTTAACTCACATTTCCAGCAATGCCATAACTTGTTCATCCTTCTTCTGTAGTTCATTTAAAGTAGTAGTGCATTTATATTGCAGACAATTTGATTCAGAATTAGCACAAAAATGTCCAAATATCCAGGACGTAGAGATTGAAAAAGAACGCGAGAAGTTTTTTGCCAAATGGTTGAGATATCAAGTTAGTGTCGATCGTTCAATATATATGTTTGCATTTACTAATATTGACGTAATTGTTCAAAAATATTTAACTACTCTACTTTACATATAGGTTGAACAAGGTCTCATTAGTGATCAGAGAGTACAAGAGATAAGTTATGGCCCCTCCAACGTTGCACGTGCCTATCCAGGATATATTGTGAATGGATACAGATTTCATACGAGGGATTATGGACGAAGTAAGTCTACGATGAACAGCGGTGTATCTGTTAAGGGAAGTGTATACAATGAAGTGGAATTAGACTACTATGGTATTCTTGAGGAAGTCATAGAACTTCAGTATTTGGGACGAGACAATCATGTATACCTATTTAAGTGTCATTGGTTTGATCCTAATTCAGTTCGACATGACACGTCTACTGGGATTGTCGATGTCAAACATAGGTACAAACTTAATACCTATGAACCGTTCATTTTAGCCGCACAAGCCCACCAAGTGTATTATTCAAGGTATCCATCGTCCAAGAATAAAGATTGGTGGGCAGTTTGCAGGGTTAAAGTAAAATATTTTCCCACTTATGAGTTAAATATGAGTGAAAATGTCTCAGAGCTTGGCAGCGCCGAATATTTTCAATCAGATGAAGTTGGCCTTATCGGCTCCACACATGTTAATCTGGATGAATCTGATGAGCCACTGTCATTACGTAAGGAAGATGAAGTGGAAGAAATCGATCCGACGGAGTTAAATGTTCATGTTAGAGGGGAGGAGGAGTCAGATGAAGAGGAAGAGTTCGAATCTGATGAGACTACGATGGATGACGAAGATGATGATGATGAGCTAGATATATCAACATGAGGGAGGCATGTTTTGATAATTTAGTAAGCTGATTCTTACTTTTTAAGCATAATTTTAAATAACATTTGTCTAGCCTTATATAATTGTGGATTAATATGTATTAATTATTTTGTTATTAATAAGGAAATGGTGCGAGGAGGTCGTACTAGGAGTGGGAGGAGACAAGGCAGTGAGAGGGGCGCTACTCCCTCCTCGTTAGCATCTTCTTCAGACACAGGTATATTTGATCAATAAGTTAGCTATATGAATATTTTAATTATTTACTAACTTAAAAGAATTTTTTATAGGTCCAAGTGTCGGCTCACCACCACTTGTACAGACGCCACCACCACTTCCCGCTAGTGCCCTCCCACCACCTCCCGCTACATGTATATCTATTTTAATTTTCAGTAACATGTTACATTTACTTATGAAAAGTAATGCTTTCCCACCTATGTATTTCTTTGGATTTCTAGCAAAATATTCATTTATCTAATGTGAATTAATTCTTACAGGTCCTAGTGCCCTCCCACCACCTCCCGCTACAGGTATATCTATTTTAATTTTCAGTAATATGTTGCATTTACTTATGAAAATTAATGCTTTTCCACTGATATATTTCTTTGAATTTCAGCAAAATATTCATTTATCTAATGTGAATTAATTCTTACAGGTCCTAGAGCCCTCCCACCACCTGTACAGACGCCACCCCCACCACCTCCCGCTACAGGTATATCTATTTTAATTTTCAGTAACATGTTGCATTTACTTATGAAAATTAATGCTTTCCCACCTATGTATTTCTTTGAATTTCTAGCAAAATATTCATTTATCTAATGTGAATTAATTCTTACAGGTCCTAGTGCCCTCCCACCACCTCCCGCTACAGGTATATCTATTTTAATTTTCAGTAATATGTTGCATTTACTTATGAAAATTAATGCTTTCCCACTGATATATTTCTTTGAATTTCTAGAAAAATATTCATTTATCTAATGTGAATTAATTCTTACAGGTCCTAGAGCCCTCCCACAACCTGTACAGACGCCACCCCCACCACCTCCCGCTACAGGTATATCTATTTTAATTTTCAGTAACATGTTGCATTTACTTATGAAAATTAATACTTACAGCCCTCCCACCACCTCTGACTTCTACAGGGCCCCCCCCCACCACTCAGCAGCCAGTTGACGATGCCAGCAGTCATCACGAGGGAGGCACTGTCCATGATGGACGTCGCCCCTGCTGGATCTCCGGGTATATTTATAAGGCTATTTTACATTCATTAATTATTAGCGGTAAGTTTCTAATATGAATACTTTGACATTTGCAATTGCAGGAAAAAATTAGAACCTTCCAATGCTGTCCATCATGCTATTAGCCTAGTAATGGCACATGTGCCCGGGCCACATTTGTCTTTCAAAGAATTTCGATGGGCGTCCGCGATTCATTGTTCGACATGTTCTTAGTAAGTAACTATGTCATTTAATTCAAGTCTTTTCCAAACTCAATTCACAACAGTATATTAATTGTGAAGCTTAATTTATTTACAGCGGACTTATCGATTCACGGGTGGACATGATGCGGCACGATGTCGTTCTGCCTGGGAGTCTATTGTGAAGACAAATTATCGAAAGAGAGTATATGCGGCTCAGAGGAAGGCTAAAAAAAATGCTGGTGGGAGTGAAGACCGACAGCTGTGGAAGGAGCACCGTCCTCTATGGATGAGGAAGGAGGATTGGGACATACTATGTGACAAATTTGCCGACCCCAAGTGGATAGAAAAGTCCCAAAAAGCCAAATCAAATAGGGCGTCACAACCGGAGGCAAATTTGCATACATGTGGGTCTGTCTCTTTCGCGACTCATAAAAATAAAATGGTAAGTAATGTTTCAATTTATCTTCTTACATTTTATTAATATATATGACAATTTTTTACTATGAATTATATAACAGGCTGTGGAGCTTAATCGAGCTCCGACGTTCCTCGAGGTGTTCGACAGAACACACAAAAAGAAGGCGACATGTCAATTTGTGAGTGCGAGAGCTCGTTCAGTAGCGGTAAGTTTATCTACGTGTGCAACTTCTACCGTTAATTTAAATCAGATTGATTCATATGAAATTGACTAATTATTTTATTTTATTTGTAGGAAACATATAGCAGAGCTGTGACAGAGAAGTACGGGGAGGGAGAGGGGCAGCAGCCAGAGTTGGATCCGGCAGAATGGGTGGCCGCAACTGGTGTACCGAAGAAGGGCCGGATATATGGTTTTGGGGAGAGCATGGACTCTAGCGCGGTGATATCATCGTGTGCGAGTTCGAACTCTGCCCAAACCAGTACTTCTGCCTTCAGTATACCTCAACCTGCCCCCAGTACTTCTGCCAGCGACGTCAGAGACATCGTCCGATCGGAGATGTCTAGCCAGATTTCTGATTTGCAGCTGCAGATGCAGCGGCAGTTCCGAGAGGAGATGTCTACCCAGCAGGCAACCATGTTGCAGTCACTCACTAGCCTGCTCTCCCAAGCGGGAATTCTCCCTCATGCATCCACCACCACGGCACAAGCGGCACAGGTGATTCTTTTCCATGAGTCTTTTCCATGAACTCAGTTTGGCAGAATTATTTAAAACTAAAGACATCCGGTTTGAGCCCGACGCTCAAAAGTGCATTTTGTAAATGCACTTGGTTTAAAATTAAAGCAGTCGGGTCCGGGGGTCCAGAATGTGAAATACTGATCCGATCGACATTCCGATCATTCCAACACGACCTGGGAGGTAGACGTGATTTGTCAGAGCTGACGGATTCTAAATCGGACATCCGGTTTGAGCCCGACGCTCAAAAGTGTATTTTATAAATGCACTTGGTTTAAAATTAAAGCAGTCGGGTCCGGGGGTCCAGAATGTGAAATACTGATCCGATCGGTATTCCGATCGTTCCAACACGACCTGGGAGGTAGACGTGACTTGTGAGAGCTGACGGATTCCAAATCAGACATCCGGTTTGAGCCCGACGCTAAAAAGTGCATTTTGTAAATGCACTTGGTTTAAAATTAAAGTAGTCGGGTCTGGGGGTCCAGAATGTGAAATACTGATCCGATCGGCATTTCGATCATTCCAACACGACCTGGAGGTAGACGTGACTTGTCAGAGCTGACGGATTCCAAATATGACATCCGGTTTGAGCCCGACGCTAAAATAACTCAATTTAAAACTAAGTTAGTTTTCAAAACTAACTTAGTTTAGAATAATTCAAAAAAGTTGGGGTTCGGGGGTCCAGAATGTGAAATACTGATCCAATCGACATTCCGATCGTTCCAACACGACCTGGGAGGTAGACGTGACTTGTGAGAGCTGACGGATTCTAAATCGGACATCCGGTTTGAGCCCGACGCTCAAAAGTGCATTTTGTAAATGCACTTGGTTTAAAATTAAAGCAGTCGGGTCCGGGGGTCCAGAATGTGAAATACTGATCCGATCGGCATTCCGATCATTCCAACACGACCTGGAGGTAGACGTGACTTGTCAGAGCTGACGGATTCCAAATCGGACATCCGGTTTGAGCCCGACGCTCAAAAGTGCATTTTGTAAATGCACTTGGTTTAAAATTAAAGCAGTCGGGTCCGGGGGTCCAGAATGTGAAATACTGATCCGATCGGCATTCGATCATTCCAACACGACCTGGGAGGTAGACGTGACTTGTGAGAGCTGACGGATTCAAATCGGACATCCGGTTTGAGCCCGACGCTCAAAAGTGCATTTTGTAAATGCACTTGGTTTAAAATTAAAGCAGTCGGGTCTGGGGGTCCAGAATGTGAAATACTGATCCGATCGGCATTCCGATCATTCCAACACGACCTGGAGGTAGACGTGACTTGTCAGAGCTGACGGATTCCAAATCGGACATCCGGTTTGAGCCCGACGCTCAAAAGTGCATTTTGTAAATGCACTTGGTTTAAAATTAAAGCAGTCGGGTCCGGGGGTCCAGAATGTGAAATACTGATCCGATCGGCATTCGATCATTCCAACACGACCTGGGAGGTAGACGTGACTTGTGAGAGCTGACGGATTCCAAATCGGACATCCGGTTTGAGCCCGACGCTCAAAAGTGCATTTTGTAAATGCACTTGTTTAAAATTAAAGCAGTCGGGTCCGGTGGTCCAGAATGTGAAATACTGATCCGATCGGCATTCCGATCGTTCCAACACGACCTGGGAGGTAGACGTGACTTGTCAGAGCTGACGATTCAAATCGGACATCCGGTTTGAGCCCGACGCTCAAAAGTGCATTTTGTAAATGCACTTGGTTTAAAATTAAAGCAGTCGGGTCCGGGGGTCCAGAATGTGAAATACTGATCCGATCGGCATTCCGATCATTCCAACACGACCTGGGAGGTAGACGTGACTTGTCAGAGCTGACGGATTCCAAATCGGACATCCGGTTTGAGTCCGACGCTAAAATAACTCAATTTAAAACTAAGTTAGTTTTCAAAACTAACTTAGTTTAGAATAATTCAAAAAAGTAGGGGTTCGGGGGTCCAGAATGTGAAATATTGATCCGATCGGCATTCCGATCATTCCAACACGACCTGGGAGGTAGTCGTGACTTGTGAGAGTTGACGGATTCCAAATCGGACATCCGGTTTGAGCCCGACACTCAAAAGTGCATTTTGTAAATACACTTGGTTTAAAATTAAAGCAGTCGGGTCTGAGGGTCCAGAATGTGAAATACCGATCCGATCGGCATTCCGATCGTTCCAACACGACCTGGGAGGTAGACGTGACTTGTGAGAGCTGGCGGATTCTAAATCGGACATCTGGTTTGAGCCCGATGCTCAAAAGTGCATTTTGTAAATGCACTTGGTTTAAAATTAAAGCAGTCGGGTCCGGGGGTCCAGAATGTGAAATACTTATCCGATCGGCATTCTGATCGTTCCAACACGACCTGGGAAGTAGACGTGACTTGTCAGAGCTGACGGATTCCAAATCGGACATCCGGTTTGAGCCCGACGCTAAAATAACTCAATTTAAAACTAAGTTAGTTTTCAAAACTAACTTAGTTTAGAATAATTCAAAAAAGTAGGGGTTCGGGGGTCCAGAATGTGAAATACTGATCTGATCGGCATTCCGATCGTTCCAACACGACCTGGGAGGTAGACATGACTTGTGAGAGCTGACGGATTCTAAATCGGACATCCGGTTTGAGCCCGACGCTCAAAAGTGCATTTTGTAAATGCACTTGGTTTAAAATTAAAGTAGTCAGGTCCGGGGGTCCAGAATGTGAAATACTGATCCGATCGGCATTCCGATCGTTCCAACACGACCTGGGAGGTAGACGTGACTTGTCAGAGCTGACGGATTCAAATCGGACATCTGGTTTGAGCCCGACGCTCAAAAGTGTATTTTGTAAATGCACTTGGTTTAAAATTAAAGCAGTCGGGTCCGGGGGTCCAGAATGTGAAATACTGATCCGATCGGCATTCTGATCGTTCCAACACGACCTGGGAGGTAGACGTGACTTGTCAGAGCTGACGGGGGTCTACAATTGGATATCTTTACAGTCATCGATTTGATATTATGTTTGATTTAAATTCATGTAATCTAATAAAATATTTAATTTATCTTTATACTAATTTTTTTATCTATGTATGTTTTTTTTAATATAGGAGGATTCTTCTGCGAGCGGCAGCACATGATATGAGCTGGGCGGGGGGGATGAAGATATGACGATCTGGAGGATATTTGTTGATTTTGTTGTATATTTTTCTATGTAACGCTGATGAGTTTATTGTGATATTTGATGTAATTTTAATTAAACAGATTTTTTATTTTTGTTCGTGTGTATTTTTTGTTTTCGGTGATTTTGTAAACAGGTTTTTAATACAAATTCTTTGTTTTAAAAAAAAGAGAAAAAATATTTCGGACGGATTTTGAGACGGATCCGTCTGAAATTTGCGACGGATATAAGGACGGAATTAAATCTGTCTGAAATGCAAGATGGATTTCAGACGACTAAGTGCGAAAGTACAGACGGATATTTAGACAGAATTTTTCCGTCGCAAATATCAGACGGCTTTTGAGACTGATCCGTCTGGAATTTGCGACGGATATAACGACGAAAATTAATTTACGTCGGAAAATTTGAGATGGATATTTAGACGGAATTATTCCGTCGCAAAATTCAGACGGATTGTAAGACGGAGCATTCCGTCCGAAGTACCGACGAAATTTACGACGGATTTTTATTCCGTCTGAAATTTAGGACGGAATCAAATCTGTCGGTTATTTGTGACTAATTTTTTTAGACGGCCTTATTCCGTCGCAATTCCGTCGTAAATCCGTCGCAAAATCTATTAGCGACGGATTTTGCGACGGAATTGCGACGGAATATGGCCGTCGCAAAAGCCGCTTTTTCTTGTAGTGGAGCCCGGTGGTCTCTGGAACGACTGCTAGGTTGTCCCGAGCGCGAAACCGGCGGGAAACCCCAAAAATTTCATTCCACGCCCGGATCATCGCCCGATGATGGGGAAACAAAGGGGAATCCTTCCCCAACCAACCTAGCATGCATCTACGCCCTTAGATCGGTCAAAAATGCCGTAAAACGGGAGATCCGGCGCTCAACCCAAAATCATGGAATTTTGCCCTCCCGGCTCAAAACACCCCTCTCGGCCTCGCCTCGGCCTACAAATCACGAGGAAAGCAATAAAGAGGGTAAGGATCCATCCCCCTACCTCAAAGAAGGCCGAAATCCTCCAGATCGCCGCCGATCACAAATCTCGGCCGCACAAGAACACCTCTCCCACGCCGCGAAAAGGGCACCGCCGCGTTCCTCTCGCCGCCGTCGTCGCCACCACGCCGCCGTCGAAGCCCGCCGTCCGTCGCCGGATGAGGGAGGGGTGCCGAAATATTCACACGAGAGAGAGGGGGTGCGTGCGTTCACGGGAAGGAGAAAGAAGAAGAAGAGGAAAGAAGAAAAGGGGAAAAAGAAAAAGAAAAAGGAGTTTATATCAAAATCTGAAAAATATCAAAAATACGAAAAATTAGAAAAAATCATTTCCACGATCCTCAGAATATGCTCAATGCACTGGTATAGTCCCGGAGGAGGAGAACGCAACGGTTCGCCCGTTATGCCGTTCCGTAGGTCCGTCAGGGAAAAATACGTTTAAACCACAAAACAAGCTCCGGGACCCCCGAAAGTGATCCGAAACTCACGGATCCAGATCCGAAAAATGACCGAAAAACCCGAGACATTATAGCACTGGACGCTGTAAAAATACCGGAAGGGGAAGTAAGTGGGGTCGATCAAGGCTTGGCGACAAACGTAGACGAAGCCGCACAAGATGTGCCAAGAGTTGGGAGAAAGCTTCCCTGGATATAGACTATAGTGCTCAAGGACAAACTCGAAGAAAGGGTGGACAGGAAGATGGAAGCCCGCCCTAAAGGACTCTAGGGGGACTTTGATGCCGCCTGATGGATGACTACATAAATCGTTGTCGACAGTGGGGAAGACGACATCGAAGTCTGAGGGGATCTGAAAGGCCTGCCAGAGGCCATGAACGACCCTGTAAGCGACTAATGGAGGGGAACAGGGGCGACTTGGGCCGGCTCCCGAAGTGCTTTGGGCTCCCCCAGGATCGGCTCCTGCCTCCCCGGCGGAAGAGCTAGACCCGACGCTGACAACCCTACTACGGGGCGCCATGACTCTAGGAACCAGAAGGAGAAAGAAAACCCTCACCAGGCGAAAAGAGAAGGAGCCAACAACGGGCGTGGAAGAAGACGGAAGGGCAGATGGGGTTCTAAGAAAATCCCTAGGGAGGTTCTTATAGTCTCCCAGGACAGAACGGCCACTTCAAAGCCCAAGGGCAGGTGAAAAGGCACCCGTCGCTATCACGACACGATCGCCGGGCTCAGGCTCCGGTTCGAGGCCCGCGCTCCCAGACAAAAAGGGCCCATGTCATGATTACAGGAGTGATGCCTGCCACCGCTATATGCACCTTGCACGCCAAGAAAGTAGTCCGAGGAGATCTTCCTCGCAGCAATCTCCCAACGTACCCTCTTCAAATCATCTCTCAGATCCTGAAAAGTTCTCGACATCTGAGAGTGGGGGGCTCGTGAGGAGGGTAAATCTGGCTCGGCCCATGTCGGGCCCATCTACAGCAAGCCCAATTTGACTCACAGTCCACAACGCGCCTAACAGGCCGCTATAGCCACGGCCCACTACGAACGGCCCAGGACTAACAGATCTTGGATTCGCCTGTATGAAGGGCTTTGGCCCAGGCGCAATGACCGGCGGATGACCCTCCGGTGACTGACCGTTACCCCCCACGACGCTGGCTTCGACCCCACAATGGGCGAGCACGCCTCACGGGCGCCGTAAGGCTCACCTAGGGATCGGCCGACTCCCGGGTAACCACCCCTCAACGGGAAACTCCAGCCACGATCGTGGGGAACGTTACTCCACGACTTATGCCCTTCCCTGCTAAGGGATTGGCCTTCGACACCAGGATAACCCCCTATAAAAGGGACCTTAATAGAGGACATGAGATATGCGGTGAATCTCACCAAGAAATGCCTATAGAGAAATAAGCCAGAGAGCTACTCCCCCGGCTACTAGAGAGGTTACGACTGTTCATTTCTTGAGAGAGAATCCCTTCCGTACGGCCTTACCGCTTAGCGAGCACTCTCCGGGTAACCACTATGGTCGGCGAGCACTAGTCCGGAGGACCCACACTTCTCTCAGATGTCCTACTACGACGTCCACTCCTCTCTCTCTCTCTCCTACTCTTCTCTGTTCTCCACTTGAGCCATTGCTGACTTAAGCATCGGAGGGTTGTCTCCTGGGGTAGCGCCCAAGGCTCCTTCTGACTCCCTTTCTTCTGGTGTTTGCAGGCTTCCGCGGGTGCCCGACGATCTTCTACAACAAATAAATAGAGAAGTGTGGTACGTGGCATAGGAACCAGATTCCTACCTCTACAATAATCATGACTAATAATTATGTATGTATGCTTTTTTATTTTGATCATTATATCTTATTTCTTATTATCTTGGGCTATAGAATCGGGTCGGACCATGTATCAATATTATGATGGCGCCACGGTTCAAATCAGTTCGATTGAATGGTCCAACCGGTTAAAACTGAACTAGCTAATTGGCCGTTTAAGCACTGGTTTGATTCTGATAACATTGTTCTAAACACTACAAAGATCACTGCGGAATGCTAAGTGCACGTTACACACCACGCCAAGCTGAACCTTTTGTCGTGGATGCGGTGGAGATGGGGTGTGGTGTATGATATGGGAGCAGAGAAATTTTGGGGGTTTTGTAAATAAATTAATGTTAAATACATATTGTAAATATATCATTTCTGGATTTACATTATTAAAGATGTCCTTGATTTAGTCAAAACGGTGCAAAAATGCCATCGCCATGACCTCCCGTTATCTATGGTGAATTTAAGCATGATTAACTTTAACTAGACCAAGACAAAGACAATAATACCCATGGGTTAAAAAAAAGACCCCTCTCTCTCTCCCAACTTCATTCCCCTTTCACTCTCACCTATGGTTTGTAAGTAGAAAGGGGTCACCGGCGGAGGGGTGCGTACAACAGCGAGATCACTGGGGCGTAGGGTTTGTGACTGCAGGGAGGGGAGGGGGCTCGCCGGCAAGGTAGAGGGAGCAGAGAAGGGTATATGGGGGGAGGGGAGATGCTATACGTGAGTAGTGAGGGGGAGGGGCTTGCTGGAGGGGAGAGATGGTCGGAGTGGGGTGGGGGTGTGTGTGTGAGAGAGAGGATAGGGGGTTAGAGGGATGGTTGGGGTGCAGGCTAAGTGTAAGTGGGGGCACCAGAGTTGGCAGAGAGAGAGCGTGTAGGGGGAGTGGGGCCAGGGGATGCTAGAGGGGAGAGAGAGAGAGGACGGGGGGGTGAGAGAGATGGCCGAGGTGCTCACCGGGAACAGTGGCGCAGGGGGGGTGGAGGGTGGGGGTACTCGTCGGGAACGGTAGCATAGGGGAGGGTGGGGGGGCTGCTTGCCAGAGAGGAGAGAGGGCAGGGGGAGGGGGAGTGCCGGAGGGGAGAGAGGGGTAGGGGGAAAGTCGCTTCGTATGGAGCGACTTCAAAGAAAAGTAGTTCCCACATGGAGCGATTTTTCTCTCTCTCTCATCTCTCTGATGGTTCTCTCCCTCTCTCTCTCTCGCGGACCCCCCTACCCGGCCATCGCTCACTCTCTCTCACCTCTTTATTTTCTCTCTCCCTCTCTCTCTCAGACCCCTACCCCGGCCATCTATTTCTCTCTTTTGTTGGTCCCGGGTAGGCGAGCGGACAAGAAAGGGGGGTTGAATTGTCCCCCACTTAAAATGGTAAATTTAAAAACTAACTAAGCGGAAATAACAACTTTGACGAGATTAAAAAGATTAAACCAAACAGACTAAACCAAGATCTCTCAATCTCGCCGTGCTCACTCGATCATGCAAGAGATTAAGCAATTAAACACATCACATAATGAAATCTAGGCAATTAAGAATTGCTCGTGCAATTGGACTTCACTCATGCTCACCAATCACACGCGTATTGAATTAACAATTAATCACAATAAAGTAAACCACAATGCACACCACAAGACACAAGGATTTTTAAGGTGGTTCAGGATCATGACGGGCTCCCTATGTCCATCCCTTACCAAACCGGTAAGGATTCACTCGCTGGATAAACTAGCACTGGGAAGACTCCCCAACACGGTGCAAGGCTCCAACACACACGGGGATAAATCCTCAACACGTAGGCGACGCTCCAACAACACGCAGGATGACATCCACAACACAAACCCATGGATAAATCCTCAACACAAACACGGGGACACGCCCCAACACACACGCGTAGAGTAAACCCTGTAAACACGATATACAACCCCAAACACACACGAAGACGGAGTCTCCAACACGATCCGACGACTGGATCACAAACACACATACACACGATGCAACAAACGCAGCACCGGAGACACACGACCGTATACAAATGGTCACACACACAATATTTCTAGTTCAAAAAATTAACACAGATATTCAAACATGCTCAACCCTAAACATAGATCATGAAACACATCAAGAACAACATAGAATGGATGTAGAAAAGATCCCCCTTTGATTTCCAAAACCCGGTTGATGATGTTCTTTCAAGCAAAGGTTGGAAGGAAGTCGGATGATGTCGATTTGAACGTCAACGCGTTCCTCTCTTCAATCCGCTTCACTTTCTCTTCATGCACGATCTCCAAATCCTCCTAGATGCAGATCAAATCCCCTTGGCTTGAGCTCTTCCCTCCTTTCTCCCATTTCTTCACCTACAAGATAGAAACAATGAACACATTAGGGTTCTCCTTATGAAATTCGTAGCTCTCATATGTATACATATATAGGAGACATCAAAAGACTAGTATAACCCTTCTAGAAACCTCTAAAATGACTCCCAATAGGTTTCCCACCAACCCAAGGGCAAAGGGGTAAGAGTTAAGCACAAATGGATTGGGTTTAGATGGTTTTTGAATCCACGTTTTTAGGTTTACGCCGTGTTTTGGTTGACCGGAGTTTTAGGTCGGTCGACCTAACTTTTACAGATCCAAACTAGCCCTCTCTGGAATTTTGAACGACCGAAACCCCATGGGCGGTCGACCGAAATCTGGGTTTTTCCCAGATTTTTAGATTTCAACCCATAACCCCTTTAGAGATCTTGGGGAATATATGCTGAGTGTTTTTGACCTACAAAACTATAGAAAGAAGGATTAGAACATTAGCTCAATAATCCATATGATAAATGCATGAAGTACATGTATGAAGGCCCATGAACTAGGTGCATATGAACACTTTGAAACACACGTGTTCTAGGCTAAAGATCAAGAGATATTTCTAGACATGTGAATAAAGTATGAGTACCATTTAACCAAATCTACCAAGGTTCATGTGAGCATTCAACAACCATGTATAAGGATTACGAGAACACATATAGAGCATATTCTACCAAGATTCATAAAAGCCCTTCAATTTACATTCTAGGCCACAAAAATCATAATAATAATATGCATGAACACGTAAGTGAGTAAAGGCTAGCTTATCAAGATTCATGTGAAGATCTCAACTAGTACTCACCATGATGGCTTTTAATACTTCAAGAGAAATATGCATGGAATGCATTCAAGACTATACAAGATACCCATGAAACCTTCATTACATAAAAACCATTCTCCACAACCCCATGAGACAGAAAAAGTGAGACGATATTACCATCCATCCATGTGATGTTTAAGTGTGATCTAACTATTTCTTTTCTGCAAATACCACAATGGAGCCATGTTAGTGTTGAATTGGTAATCAATCATTGCAACCAGTGATCACTAGATGCTCATTTCAACATGACCAAGAATCTATTTAATGAGAGAACATCAATAAATTACATTCATTAAATTTCAAGTGAATAGATTGAGGATGTTGCAAGCCCAGAAACCTCATGTGAAAAATACATGAAAATACTCAATCACGATTTTGAAAAGCCCTTTGACGAAGTGCATAAAACATGGAAGGAGTCAACGCAAGGCAATGAGAGAGTTGACTCCCTTTGTGAAGAAGAACTTCATTGATGGACTCCTTTGAGTTCCAAGCTGATTTTGATCCTGCAAGTTAAAAGCTAATTTTGAACCTGCAAGCTAAAAGCTAATTTTGATCCTGCAAGCTAAGATAAACATAGCGTGATTTTTGTAAACAATAATCATTCATATGACTTCCAAGTGACAATCTTGAAGTCATCTGTTAACTCATCAACCAAGATGCATACATGTTGCTCAATGAAACACACATAGACATGCTCAATAATGCACATCGCCACAAGTACAATCGTTTTGTTATCATTAAAATCAAACACCAAACATCAACTAGGAGATGCAACAATCTCCCCTAACAATCTCCCACTTTTTGATGATGACAAAATAATGTGTGCGAGAGTCTCCCTCAAAACTACTCTCTCTTCAAAACTACTCCCTCTTCATTGAGCAGAAGGCATTGAGCACGCAACTAACATCTTTCACCTCTCTACTCTCCCTCTCTCCCCTCTTTCTCAGACGCCCACCCTGTTAGTATTGGTGTGCTACAGGTCAATTTAGGGTAGGGTAGACCCGATAGAAGTACTATCTTGTTCATCATTAATAAAGTGGTATTTGAGCGTAAATATGCGATTGTGTATTACTTTACGATGTCCCTAGGATATGTGGTTGTAAAGTCAACTCGAGATGGGATCTCAATTATGAGACTGACTTTACATGAACACATACCTTAAACTGTTCCTGGTTGGAGGGCAATCACTCGGGGACTTTGATTACCTATTAAACTAGTACACATGATGTGTTGTGGACCAGTCTCATGGTCTCTGGTGCGGGACACCAATACATATGTGTAGGTGTATGACTTTGGAGGATGTACACTGAACTGATCCGCTATTGGATCTTCAGATGGTTGATTATACCTAATGTCAACAGAAGATCCAACGGTCTTAGTAGCATCGTTGGTCCTTTGACCTGAGACATTGATCGGATCTTACACGAGGACTAGAATGGTTTAATTACTTAGCTAAGTGACTTTAACCATAAGTCATGAGTTGTCAAGTCATTAACCACTGCAGGATACGTGTGAAGATCGTCAATAGTCAAGAAGGGATCGCTCACTGTCAGGTATATATCAGACAGTTAATGGGTCATGACAATGACGCTCCGTTACATCCCTGGCCAGGGTCGTGTGAGTTCATTTAGAACGGACGTCATACACTTTAAGGAGGTCATGGTCAAATGGCACGATCATGGGGTTTGACAGGAACCATACCCTTCATCGTACCAAACTCATAGAAGGAGCGAGGGATTATATCGATGCGGTAACTATGGACTTACAGGTACCAGACATGTTGGTTTAAACCCGGCGTCCTTTAAGATCACGTGGATTTGTTTGACCCAACGTAATCGAAGGTTCAGAATAAATTAACTATTATTCGGCTCTAGTAGAAGCGAAGAATACGTTTAATTTACTTCTAATTGAGAATTAGAAGTTAATGGACCTTAAACTAGAGTGACTATGGGCCTAGAAGATCACACACAATGAACTCTTGGGTGACAGATTATTATTATACAAATGTATGTATTATTTCCTTTTAGTTCCTTTTGGAAAGGAGTATAAATGAGGCTTAATACATATGTATAATAGAAGAAATGATATATATACAGTTTCAGTCTTTTGGAGCCCTTTTTAGAAATGGTCAAACTCTATATATAGAATCCTACGAGAGCTCCTCCTCCTCTACTTTGGTTAACCAAGCATTAAGGCTTAAGAGAGGAGGATTAGCTCCTCCCCCCTTTCCTCCCTCTTACTTTCTCTCTCCAGAAGGTGAAAGGGTCGGGGAAGGTCGTGCCGGGGGGTACCATCGCTGCGCAAGGATCCGTGTGGATCAGCTCTAGAGGTCGTGCATCTGTGCGGCTCGGTATTCTGCATCGGGCTTTGCGGATAACGTCGTTCCGTGCAAGGTATAAATACGCAACCCGTAGTTAGGGGTTGGGGCGATTAAAACGTCGATCAAAGCATGGATCTGAGATTCCATGCAGCGGGTTCGGGCAAATGAAATTTTTTTTATCCGCTGCGTTGCCCGGTAGTGCTGTGCGGAACCTTACAGTGGTATCAGAGCCAGGTTCGTGCTCTAGTCGGTGTTTTATCACCGTTTAGAACCATATTTTTGGGGAATTAAAATCTTCAATTATTATTAGAAGAATGGGATGTTGGGCATCTCTACTCTTCCTGGATGCTGGGCATCGTAGCTGCAAATTTTTAATAAAAAAATTACTTATTATTAATTTAATTGTATTAATATATAATATTGATAATAATATATATATATATAAATACATAATAAATTAATTTAATTTTTATCTCAGAGATTAATTATGTTATCTCAATAGTAAATGGTAAATGTTAAAATTTTATTTAACCCTTTTGAATTTACTAAGTTGAGATAATTACTATTTACCTTGAGATAAAATGGTAATAATTGAAGTTACTTCAGTAAAAATTTAATTTTAAATTTTTAATTATTAGATAATTAATAAATTCAGAATTTAAATTTTATTGAAGAATTAGTGTATAAAATTCAATTATTTAAATTTTTAATTATTAGATAATTATTAAATTTAAATTTTGAATTTTAGAATATTGATAATTGAGGATAATTATAATATTTAAATTTACTTTCAAACAAAATTATTAGAAAATTAGTTTGAATTTAATTTAAATGATTGTTATGTTTAAATTTTTAATTTAAATTTAATTATTGGATAATTAAATTTAAATATAATTTAAATAATTGTCTTAATTATCTCACTTATTCGAATCACATTCAAATATGCATGTCCCGTAAAAAAATGATGGTTCTTTACGTGATTTACTATATTTACCTTGTATTGGCTTGCTTGTGTGTTTAATTTTAGTTAATCCTGCTTCGATTTTTAAATTAAACAAAGCTAGCATATTTTTATTTGTACATCCCATTTTTAAATTCAAAAGTAAGGATTATTTTTAAAAAATAATCCTTGATTAATTTTATTTGAATGGGTTGGCAAGTGATCATGGACATGGATTAATGTAATTAATTGAGGTCTGCGAACCTCCTTTCTCTCTCTGTTAAAATTCTAATGTACTTCTATCTTCCTCCATTATTGTACTCGCCTAAGGGCTTCTGGAATTTTATTGACATGTAATTTACCTTTTTTCGGCCTGCGTGCTGTGTAAAAGTTGTAATTAATGCGGCGTCGGAGTTTGAAAGCACGGAGCACACCCGACGAGGACGATCAACTGCTTCAGAAGCGGGCCGGATGTCTTAGTTACATTAGGGTTAAAGTCCATGATCACTTGCGTTTTAATTTTGTATTGGATGCATTTATTTTGTGCAAATACTAGGTACGGTAAATATATTGAATATATTTATATTACCACCTAGGGTGAGATCAAGATAAAATCAAATTCCCTCACGATTAAATTTAGGATCTGGTAAGCGTGACTCTAGGAGTCGTCGTGGCCCTCCATCATTATGGAGTGAATGAACCTCTTCATTTCATGGATTTGTTGTTGTGCCCCTATGGTCATTTGATTCATCTTGTGGTCACTAGAGTAATTCGACATCATCCTATGGTCATATGAGTTCTGTGGTATTCTTGGTTTTGATAATGGCTAAACACTAGTAGTCATTGATAGTTTTCACTCTCATGTGACTGACATATGTGATGTTTTGTTCCATGATAGATATGCCAATGAATTGACAAGGAATTCAGTGGAAATGGCAAAAGTGAAAGCTCAATGATTGCGCCCTCGTA